>CM065747.1:4691581-4694081 GCA_033310375.1 Conus canariensis
TAGCAAGGGCCGTCGTTAGTAAGAGGCTTAGTAGGATGTGTCCTGCGTGTACTGGGTAACAACGCAAACAACTGACCGTCACCGAAACGACTCGGCATCCGTGCAGTGTGTCCTCTGGCGGAAAGCCTTGCGAGGACTTGATAATTGCTTCTTGAAGATTGTAAGACTTGGCTATGACTGTGTGTGTGTGTGTGTGTGTGTGTGTGTGTGTGTGTGTGTGTGTGTGTGTGTAGGAGAGCTGGAATAAGCATCAGTGAAATAATGATATATAGGGAAACAGAGAAGATGAGGTGGAACAAGATTCCTTCGGCTGGATATTTTTTAATAAAGGAAAACACTGCTTTACATCACAGACCTTAAACCACACACCGCACTACAATGCTATTTTCTTATAAACATTCTCCAAATAAAGACCGTTTTGGGTCAAGCTTCCTTTTTCTGGGGCATTTTTTGTTCTCTTTTGTCTACACCTCACCACAGATTTCGTCATGTAAAGACAGACAGACAGATAGACAGACAGACAACAGAGAGAAGAGGGAGAGAGAGAGAGAGAGGCAGAGACAGAGACAGAGACGAGACAGAGACAGAGACTAAGACAGGAAAAGTCATGCAGATACAGACAATGCAAACCAAAAAAGCGTAAGAAGCGGAAAAAGTCTGCAGTTAAAAATCAACCAGACAACAGATCAGAACCCATAAGTTGGTATCATACAGAAGGGCGAAAAACCCATAGTGGTCAATACAGCAAGAAGCGAAAAAAGGTCAAATCATCCAAAACAACAACCGCCAAGAGCACACCACTCCAACAACATACCAGGCCAAGAGCACACACACTCCAACAACATACCAGGCCAAGAGCACACAACTCCAACAACATACCAGGCCAAGAGCACACCACTCCAACAACATACCAGGCCAAGAGCACACACTCCAACAACATACCACCAAGACACACAACTCCAACAACATACCAGGCCGTCTTTCCTCAGGACGTCTAACATGCTGTGTTCTCTGGCATTATCACTGAAATTGGGCTTCTGAAAAAATATAGGCTGTTAAATTAAGGCCCATAATCAATGCGTCACAAGTCTCTCTCTCTCTCTCTCTCTCTCTCTCTCTCTCTCTCTCTCCTCTCTCCTCTCTCTCTCTCTCTCTCTCTCTCTCTCTTCTCAAATTGTGTCGTTCACTACACGCCTTCAAAAAGACCTTCGAAAATCGTTCACGGACTCTGTGACGTAGACTATGCTGTTTCATTGTGGTGTTTTACAGCAATCACCTAAATCATCAGCAATTGCTAATGTGTAAGTTGTAACAGCCCCAGTTATGTCAATAACTGATGCGATTAACTCTCCTTACACAGTGAGGGAAATTGCTTCTCTTAGGATACTTTATTTTGTTTAATGCCAATGCCATCATCATCATCGTCCTCGTCTGGTCGCGAACTCCACCAGGAATCACATACATACAGCAGACATCAGCATAACTATGGTCACTGTTTATCTAACCACTTTTTTTAACTTCCTTTTCCAACCGCTGTCCCAACTTACACCCCCACCCCCATCCTCCCTCATGTCCTCACATCCCCCCCCCCACCGCTGCCCTAAGCTACCTCCCCCCCCCCCCCCATCCACTCTCCTGTCCTCCCCCCCCCCCCCCCCATCTCCCCCATTTTTGTAATTATTGTTATCTGCATCTTGTGCGTGCGTATAAATGCATGCTTTTGTCAAGCCTTTACATACACACAAATGCGCTTGTGTGTGAATCATGCACTCCATAACCATGTGTGCCTATATTTTTTCTCTCTCCTTTTTTCGTTTTCAGTTTCTTAAAGTCTAATTTCTTGTCTTTAATTTCATTGCATATTTCAGTTTAGTAAGGACAGGTTGGAAGAATAGGCTCTGCCTAAAATTTCAATCCTTAATCGAATAAGTTTTCTGAGTTCTCTCTCTCTCTCTCTCTCTCTCTCTCTCTCTCTCTCTCACTCTCTCACACACACACACACACACACACACACACACACACACACACACACACACACACACACACACACACAGTAATACATAAAGGGCATCGGGAAAATCTGGCAAGGTTTAGAACTAGAACCCTATGGTTTTATGCGAACAGAAGATGGGTTGATACAATTTTTCTGTCATGTGTCTTCTATGTTCAAATAATGAAGAAGACGAAGGCCATTTCCTGTTCGACTGGAGGGAATATGAATCTTAACGTTTGACGATCAATCAGTTTTCAGCAATATGATATAAAAAGACATAACTTTGTTCGAATAATTTCATCAGCAGATGGAGATACTATCAAATCGCTTGCGAAGTTTATCGCTGAAGCGTATGAACAAAGAAAAAAAAATTCTTTCCTCGTGAAGCAATTTCTCGATCACGAACAAGAACTGGCGAACAATTCTAAACTTATAACATTTCAGTGCTACACATTGTTATAAATTCAATATATATATATATCTGACAATCTCGTGTTTACCGTCGGA
>CM065747.1:4699081-4714081 GCA_033310375.1 Conus canariensis
CTTTTTGTTTTACGTCATAAGTCCTGAAGACAGTCCATGACCGAAACGGTTTTTTTTTTTTTTTTTTTTTTTTTTTTTTTTAAAGTATTCTGAGCACCTTCAAAGATAGTTTGTATTGTCCAGTTTATACGTTCCTCTCTCAGCCTCTTTCTGTTACTTCTTTGACAAACCAGCATGAACAGTCACTGCCATCACACGCTGAGGTTATAAGATAATGGTATATAGTATAAATACGGTGATGATGGATAGTGACATAGCCCCCATGTTTTATGAACGTTGCAGTTGAAGGGGAAACAGTACCTGGTGTTACCTCCTTAGTGGAAAGGAGGTGTGTTTGTATTTATTTGGTGTCACTTCCTCAGTGGAGAGGAGGTGTGTTTGAATTTATTTGGTGTTACCTCCTTGGTGGAAAGGAGGTGTGTTTGTATTTATTTGGTGTTGCCTCCTTAGTGGAAAGGAGGTGTGGTTAAGTTAATTTGAGAATTGTATGTACTAATTATATTTGTTCTCCCGTAGGAGGAGGGGGAGGGGAAAACCCCCCCAACTTTTCGGTGTTGTGTATTTATTTGACGCGCCTTGGCCGAAAGGAGTGATTGCGAGCGTTTGCGGAGTTTGCTTTGGTGGTGGTGCGTGCGTGTGTGGCACGACTCCGGGAAGCATGACAGTGTCAATGTCACTCACATGTAAGCAGGGTGTCAATATCACTCACATGTAAGCAGGGTGTCAATGTCACTCACATGTTAGCAGGGTGTCAATGTCACTCACATGTAAGCAGAGTGTCAATGTCACTCACATTATAAGCAGAGTGTCAATGTCACTCGCATGTTAGCAGGGTGTCAATGTCACTCACATGTAAGCAGGGTGTCAATGTCACTCACATGTAAGCAGAGAGTGTCAATGTCACTCACATGTAAGCAGAGTGTCAATGTCACTTTTTTTTTTTTTTTTAGTTTTTTTTTTTAATCTCTTTTTTTCCCCAACCAGTCCCTTACACACCATGCATAGTCTGTTTGTTCATTTACAAATGGACACGTTTTTGCGGATTTTAGTGTTTTGGCGTTTGATACAAAGTGTCTGGGTTTGTTAGTGTTCTAATGTGTGGTGAACTGGCACACTCACTCTGACAATGTGATGCTTGTACAAAGAAAACAACATGGATTAAACAAAAGACTTAATTATTTTCTTTCATTTCAGTTTTTCCCAAGTAACGAGAGAGATGGAGAATATCTGCTAGCTTCATTTTGTGTTGTGCACACACACACACACACACACACACACACACACACACACACACACACACACACACACACACACTCCTCTCTCTCTCTCTCTCTCTCTCTCTCTCTCTCCCTCCCTCCCCCCCCCGCCACCCTCCACTCCCCCTCTCCCTCCCTCCCCTCCCCTCCCCCTCTCTCAAACATATTAACAATGGTAGTTAAATATTAAAGGCACGGTATCAAAGCAAAAACTATGCATAAGCGACCAATTCCGTATGTACACACTCCTGAAAGGATATCGTTGGTCCCAGTTGCCGAGACGGGAACAGACCTCCCCATCCTTTTACCCACGCGCGTGAGCGCTCCTCACGTCACGCCACCACCACCATCACGACCACCACCACCCACCCACCCCAAAGAAAAAGAGATAGAGAGAGAGAGAGAGAGAGAGAGAGACAGACAGACAAACCCGACAGGCAGACAGAGGACAGACAGACAGTCGGACGGAGACGGCGTCAAAGAGAGAGAGAGATGGGAGAGAGTGGGATGTTGTGGCGGGGGTGGGGGGTGGGTGGGGGAACGGGGGGAGGAGGGGGGGGAGAGACACACAGAGAGAAAACGACAGGAAGAGAGACACTGAGTCAGAGCGACAGACAGGCAAACAGGCATACACACTCACATACAAACAGAGATAGATAGAAAGCGAGAGAATGCGCGCGCGCGCGCGCGCGCGCGCGAGAGAGAGAGAGAGAGAGAGAGAGGAGAGAGAGAGAGAGAGAGAGAGAGAGGAGAGAGAGTTTTGACACTTTGATATTTTATTGTCATTACCAAAGAGGTCTTTTGACAAGAAAGAGAGAGAGAGAGAGAGAGAGAGAGAGAGAGAGAGAGAGAGAGAGAGAGAGAATGGAGAGACAGACAGACAGACAGACAGACATAGACAGAGAGAGTGAGAGAGAGAGAAGCAGACAGTTAACAAACAGGTAGATAGACAGACTAGTGAACATGTAAAGAACATTAAAGAAGAGTCACTCTCATGCCCTAACAGAGAGAGAAAGAAGGAGAGATGGAGCAAAGGACGGGCGGACAGACAGACAGACAAACTGAGAAAGACAATTTGAGAGAGAGAGAGAGAGAGAGAAAAAGAGACAGAGAGACAGATGGAGGGGAGGAATGAGGGAGAGAGAGACAGAGAAAGGAAACACACAGGCTTCCTAACATACTTTTCCCAACGGTAGCGGTAACTGTTTCTGTAGAAATATGCAAAGAAGTTCTGCATCAGATAGTGTGTTTCTAGTCTACTTAAAGGAGAGGTGATGCTTTCTAATGTTTAGCTCTTTTTCAAAAATATGTTGTAGAGAGAAGACAGAATTGGTCTTTTTGAAAATACCAATACACACCTTAGCTAAAAGAATCATGTAATTAATGAATTTGTAATTCGCAAGATAGAGATCAAATTTGTTTATACCAAAAAGTATGTCCAAAACTGATAGCTTTAGTCTTATATCTGTTTTTACGTATATAAAATCCTCGATAAACAACTAAAACATTTGCACAGGTGGACAATCATAGAAAAAATGCTCAATATAATCAATTGTGTCAGGACAATACGAACACTTATTATTTTCTTTTACTTGCATTTTACTTAGAAGAATATGTGTGGGGTAAATATTATGCAGGATTTTCCAATGCAGGACTCTTAATCTTGTTTCTGTTGTAACGTCTTTCGCTCTTGACCAAATAGATGTATCTAGCCTGACACCAAATTTTCTGAACCAAAATTGAGACGCACATGGAGTCACTGGTTTTTTGTCGTTACAGACTAATTTCCTAATATCCTTTACTTTCCTATTGAACTGACTCGCCTCGCATTTCTGACTTCCATCTTCTTTTTCGCCGTTCTGTATCCACTGAACCCATGTCTTTGGAGTAGTGTTAATTAAAATGTTATAATCTAAATTTAGAAAGAGAGGGTGTTAGTTACCGCCAATGACATTGACAAACAAAGCACATGACAAGACACGATGCATTTCAACCTCTTGGGTCTTCTTCAGGCGAAAAAATAAATCGCATTTAACATTTAAGACAGTACAAACAAAGAACGAAAATGACTCATCTGTTGTTGTCCATGTGGTGGGAAGAATAGCCGCTAGGCGGAAATGACAAGGGGGATTATGGGAGAGGAAAAGGAGGGGGTTTTCGTGGGGGGAGGGGGGGGGGTGATACGATAGGGTTGTGAGTCTAGTTTAGTGGGGTGGTGTGATATCTTTGTGACAGTTGTGGTAATGGTGGATTGATAATAATG
This sequence comes from Conus canariensis, assembly GCA_033310375.1. Classification (NCBI taxonomy): domain Eukaryota; kingdom Metazoa; phylum Mollusca; class Gastropoda; order Neogastropoda; family Conidae; genus Conus; species Conus canariensis. Next base: position 4,702,601 of record CM065747.1, read on the forward strand.
GTAAGGGGGTGGGGTGGGGGGGGGGGGGAGGGGGGAGGCAAACTGGAGAAAAAAAAATTATATATAGAAGGGGTAAATAAGTACATGAACAGAAGAAACTGTTTAAAAAAAAAAAAAAAGAAGAAGAAGAAGAAGAAGAAAGTTTAGGTGAATAAAATAAATGATTTCGCTGGGTGGTGAAAGAGGTGGTGGTAGTTATGCGTGGATAGTTGTGAAAGGTATGTGGGTAATGTTAATAAGGGAGGGAAGGGGATGGAAGATAAATGGGTGATAAGGTATGATTGGGAGGGGGGGAGGGGGGTTGAGGAAAAAAAAAAGGAAGGAGGGTAATGTGTGTGTGGGGGGGGGGGGGGGGGAGGGGAAGGGGGGCAAGAGAAGGAGAGCTCATATCTCTTCATCCACTATGGGGTGGGGGTGGGGGTGGGGGTGGGAGGTTGGGAGGTTCATATTAATAGTGTTGTTTAAAAAAGTAAAAATGCTGTGGGATGATGTTCATTGTAACAGGTGAAATAATGTGTTAGCATCAATATGCTGCTGTTTGTTGAGAGAAGATAGCAGTGATCAATGAAAAACAGGGTATCATGTGTTGCACACACACACACACACCACACAACACACACACACACACACACACACACACACAACAAAAAAAAAAAAAGGGGGGGGGGGACCACATGTAAACAATGTTCTGGGTGAGTTAAGATCATGTGATCATAATGAGACTAACTGTGGAAAGTTTTCACACACATATTCACACACACACACACACACACACACACACACACACACACACCAAAAAAAAAGGGTAAAAATTATTATCATTAATCAGTCACTGATGGGTGATGATCATATGAGATCAACGGTAGTGTAGGAAGAGATTCTTCTCCGTTCCCTTAGGCAGGAATGGTGGAGGTACTGGCAAGGGCTTCTGTATGGTGAAGGCCCTCCAGTGGTCAATAAGGTTTTGCATTCATCAGTGTGTTGGCAGGCCAGGATTCTTCTTTTGGTGTTGTTGGGACTGTTCCACCGTCATTGGGGCTGCATGGATAAATTGAAGACCCGCCAGGGTTGAGCATTGCAGAGATGTTATTCATAGTCTGGAGTGCCCGGTTCTCAGTATCACAATGATGGTCTTCTTCTTCGTTTACTTAGGTCGGAATCCTGGAGGTACTGACGGAGGCTGCTGTATGGTGAAGACCCTCCAGTGGTCAGTATGGTTCAAAATGGAGTGACTGACGGCGGTGAACGAAGCAAAATTTAGAAAGAGAGGGTGTTAGTTACCGACAATGACATTGACAAACAAAGCACATGACAAGACACGATGCATTTCAACCTCTTGGGTCTTCTTCAGGTGAAAAAATAAGTCACATTTAACATTTAAGACAGTACAAACAAAGAACGAAAATGACTCATCTGTGTTGTCCATGTGGTGGGAAGAATAGCCGCTAGGCGGAAATGACAAGGGGGATTATGGGAGAGGAAAAGGAGGGGGGTTTCGTGGGGGGAGGGGGGGGGGGTTGTGTGATACGATAGGGTTGTGTGTCTAGTTTAGTGGGGTGGTGTGATATCTTTGTGACAGTTGTGTAATGGTGGATTGAAAATAATGGTAAGGGGGGGGGTTGGGTGGGGGGGGGGGGGGGGGGGGGGAGGCAACTGGAGAAAAAAAAATTATATATAGAAGGGGTAAATAAGTACATGAACAGAAGAAACTGTTTAAAAAAAGAAGAAGAAGAAGAAGAAGAAAGTTTAGGTGAATAAAATAAATGATTTCGCTGGGTGATGAAAGAGGTGGTGGTAGTTATGCGTGGGTAGTTGTGAAAGGTGTGTGGGTAATGTTAATAAGGGATCAACAACAGCAGCATATTGATGCCAACACATTATTTCACCTGTTACAATGAACATCATCCCACAGCATTGTTTACTTTTTTAAACAACACTATTAATATGAACCTCCCAACCTCCCCCCCACCCCCCCCCCCACCCCATAGTGGATGAAGAGATATGAGCTCTCCTTCTCTTGCCCCCCTTCCCCCCCTCCCCCCCCCCCCCCCCCACACACACATTACCCTCCTCCTTCCTTTTTTTTTCTTTTTTCCTCACCCCCCCCTCCCCCCTCCCAATCATACCTTATCACCCATTTATCTTCCATCCCCTAACCTCCCTTATTAACATTACCCACACACCTTTCACAACTACCCACGCATAACTACCACCACCTCTTTCATCACCCAGCGAAATCATTTATTTTATTCAACCTAAACTTTCTTCTTCTTCTTCTTTTTTATTATTTTTTATTTTTTTAAAGTTTCTTCTGTTCATGTACTTATTTACCCCTTCTATATATAATTTTTTTTTCTCCAGTTTGCCCCCCCCCCCCCCCCCTTACCATTATTATCAATCCACCATTACCACAACTGTCACAAAGATATCACACCACCCCACTAAACTAGACACACAACTCTATCGTATCACACAACCCCCCTTCCCCCCACGAACCTCCCTCCCCCCCCTCCTTTTCCTCTCCCATAATCCCCCTTGTCATTTCCGCCTAGCGGCTATTCTTCCCACCACATGGACAACAACAGATGAGTCATTTTCGTTCTTTGTTTGTACTGTCTTAAATGTTAAATGTGATTTATTTTTTCGCCTGAAGAAGACCCAAGAGGTTGAAATGCATCGTGTCTTGTCATGTGCTTTGTTTGTCAATGTCATTGTCGGTAACTAACACCCTCTCTTTCTAAATTTTGCTTCGTTCGCTGCCGTCAGTCACTCCATTTTGAAACTGTTATAATCTAGTACAATATTTGTTCTGTTTAGCCCTATCATGTCTTGTAATTCCTCCAGAGTGAGTAAACGGTTTTCTCGAAAATGAATAATCTGTTTAAATAGTTTCAATTCCTTTCTTTTGCCAAGTTGGAAAGAACAACGTTTTGTGCTTGTAGGTGAGTAGTAAATTATTGAAGATTAGTTGACTTTGAAAATTGTTGCAATTAATATCTTCCATCTTAATGACAGATTTGTTCTCTAAATAAGTCGTTAGGACCTCTTTCCAAAATTCATTGTCTATTCTTTCAAGTCCTTTAATATCTTTTCTTTTACAGTTGATATGGTAGATTCTATCACCTTTTGCCAGCTTTTCCAAATGCCACCTTGGAATAAAACTCCACTTATGTTTTTCAGTCGCGTCAAACAGTTTTCCTGCCCTTTGTAAATGAAAGTATTTTTGTAGCTCAAGCATGTTTAACATTTTAAGACCCCCTCTCCATACTCACCTTCCATCACTTTTCGTTTTACTTTTTCAAATGCCCTCCTATTACTTTGTTTTTCTGCCAGAGGAATTTATACAGTATTGTATTTATTTTATTTGGTACACTATGGGGAAGACCTATAGATTGTATTACGTATATAAATTGGCTGATCAAAAAGGTCTTTATAACCACAACTTTACCTTGAATACTCAGGTCCCGTTTACTCCATTCCTTAATGATGGAATTCATTACATCTAATCTATGAGACCAGTTGTCTTCAATGTCTCGTGCCATTTTGTTTGTTTCAAAATAAATGCCCAATATTTTCATTTTACTGACCAAAGTAAATGGAATATTTTCATCTTCATTCTTATTACCCATTCTCAAAACCTTAGTTTTTTTGTGTATTTAATCTAAGGCCAGAAATTCCTTCGAACTCAGTATTTCTAAAGATGTAAGCATGTCTGTTCTGTTTTTCAGGAAAAGTGTTGTGTCGTCGGCCATTTGTTTTATTTTAATATGAACTGGGCTTGTGCAATGGGGAATTGGAACTTTAATGCCCTCTATGGAACTGTTTCTAATTTTGATCGCAAGCAGCTCTACAGCCAGTACAAATGCGAGAGGTGAAAAAGGGCAACCCTGTCTGATACCACAGGAAATATCAAAAGGTTCGGAAATCCAGCCTCCATGATTAATACTGCTTGGACTACCGTTGTTAAGAACATATACCCACCTTTTAAAGTCCACACCAAAACCAAAAACATCAAATGCATGTAACAAAAATTTTCTGGATATTGAATCGAAGGCTTTACAGTAGTCTACTGCTAGTAGATATCCACCCTCATTACGTGTGTTTAAGTAGTTTATTACATCATCAATGGACCTTAAAATTGCTGCAATATTTCAGATAGCCAACCTGATCGTTGTTAATTAATTTATGAATAACGTTACCAAGTCTTTCTGCTAGAACTTTTGCAAGGATTTTATAGTCTGTATTAGTCAAGGTAATTGGTCTCCAGTTTGTTAACTGTTCTCTAAGTCTTTTCCTTTGTGTGATAAACTGATGATTCCTTGTCTTTCAGTGTATGATAATTCACCTTTATGAAAAGATTCAATAAAAGAGCTTGTTACCAATTTACCTAATTTACTCCAAAAGAATTTTAAGAATTCTACTGTAATTCCGTCACAACCAGGTGCCGACCCATTACGTAGTTTACTTAGCGCATTTGTTGTTTCCTCTAAGGTAACCAGTCCTTCACATAAGGCAACATCATCATCATCTAAACATGGAAAAACTTCTGACTCTATGAATTTGTTAGTCTCCTCTATAACATTTTCTGCGACCGTTGTTTGGCTGTACAGATTTTTATAAAACGAGACTTGTTCTTGTAAAATATCACTTTGTTTAGTTAATACTTCTCCTGTTTCTCTACGCAACTCTTGTTATGACTTTTCGTTTACCCCTAGCTTTTTCTAAATTGCAGAAATACTTAGTGTTTCGTTCCCCATCTTCGACCCATCTAACTCTCGATCTTATCTATGCCCCCTTTGCGTCATGCAGTTGTTTTAATTCTAATTTATGCTTTAAATGCATATATGTGGCTTGCGACTCTTCATTTGAAGGGTCTTTAATAAGCTTTTTTCAATTTCTGATATCTGTAGGTTTAACTTTAGCGACTCGTTTTTCTTTTGGCATGACAATTCTTTTCCAAATTCGCTACAAAAATTTCTTATTTCAATTTTCAACATTTCCCATTTATCAATACTGGACAAATTGTCATTAATATTGTCGTTAAGCTCTTTATCTAATAGACTATTCAATTTCTGTACAAAATCATGGTTTTTTAAATAACTGTTGTTGAATTTCCAATAACTTGGACCACGAATGAATTCACACTGATTCAGCTCGACTGTCACAGCCTTATGGTCCGAGTTTGGAATGGTCAGATGTTCACATGATACACAATCACTTAATACATCCTCTGTTGTAAAGCAATAGTCAAGCCTACGTGCTATAAATGGACTGCACCTGTGCCACGTATAATCATGTTCTTTAGCATGAAATACTCTCCAAAGATCATTCAGTTCTAGGTCTTTCGTTAACTTATTAAGACCTCGAACTTCATTTTCACGGTGGGGCTTGCCCGATATTATATCAAGAACATTGCTATGAACACAGTTAAAGTCTCCAAACAACATAATTTTTTTGTCACTGTACTTTTTACATTTTTCTTTCAGTAATTTGAAAAAGTCCACTTTTTCAGTACTATTATTTGGAGCATATATGTTTGCTAGGTAGAAGTCATATTTATCACATGTGACTGAAACAATCAAGATTCTATTTTGTTCCATTTCTAACGTGACTTTTCCCGAGAAATGTTTTACAACCAAAATGACTTCTCTCTTGCTCCTGTTGGTACCTCCATTATAAAAAAAAAATTACCTCCCCATTCTTTTTCCCATATAGATATATCACTGTCAGTTATATGAGCTTCTTGAAGACAGATCAAATCAAACTTTCCGTTTTTAAAGAAATGAAAAATTGATCTTTTATATTTGTTTTTTTAGTCCTCTACAATTCAGTGACGCTATCCGGATTTTATCCATTATATGAAAAATGTATATGTTCTTTGCCTACGAATTTTACTAAATTCGTAGCGGAAAATCGTCATATTTTGACATAAATGGGGCTTTTCAAACTCACAATCCATTTTCAAGCGATACGTCATCATAATGTAGCAATCTAATCAATACCAGACGTTAGCGCCGCTCGTCTACACCGGAACGGTTATCGTGTGACGTTTCCTGGCGGCGGGAACGTCCTCCCCCTTGTTTCTGTTGCTTGTTTTTTCCTCTTTTGTCGGGAGGACTGGCGCCCTCTCGAGACCGGCGTCGCTTAGGGGTTTCCGAGCGGTGGCGAGGCGGACTGTGCAGCTCCAGGGAGGATCCCAGCGTAGCCTGACGTGTGCCGGATCGTCCTCTGTTCTGGCGGATGTTTTTCCCTCCTCCACTTTTCTCCTCTCTCTGCACATACTCTCTCGCCCCTCTCTCTCATCCTCACTCTCCTCCCTCTCACTCTGATCCCCATTCTTTTCATCACTCACACACACACTTTCACTGCTCGCTGATCAGACACAGTAAGATCACAAGCAGGGTCTCCTCGTTTGTGTCCCGTCTTCTTACATGCCCTGCCCACCACATCATTCACGCACACCGATGCATGGTGATTGTCTTCCAGACAGTTAAAACACACCACTGGCCTTTTCACTAGTTTCTGCTCTCTGTGGTAGATTCTGGCTGTGAAAAAGCTGACTTTAAGTGTTTTCTCTAGGGGGACAGATGGGACTGTTACAAAACAAATCGTCGTCCTGTGAGAAATCTTGTCAGTTTATTATCGTTGGTTCGCGCTCTTTCGCATTTCAAAGTGGAACGAAGTTCGCACCCCGCTTTCAGAAGGGAGTGCTCAATTTCACTGTCAGCCACAGAAATGGGAATATTGTCTATAAAGACTTTAGTAGCAGGTTTCTCTTCTCCTGTCTGGTCTCTCAAGACATAAGGGTTAGTGTTTACTACCTGTAGCACAATACCTCTGAGGCGAATACCTTGCGCAAGTAGTATGGACCTTGCCTCTTCAGTAGCCGGATAGACTCTCCACAACCCTCCAATCTGCTGCGCCCCAACAACTGAACCTTGTCCGGCGGTGCGTTCTGCAGCCAAGCAGATCTCCAGAACAGTGGCTGGGCGGTTGCTCGCAGTGTCCGGAATGTCTCTTGATTTTATGAAGACAGGTCGAACGCTCGCGGCCATATCCGCAAATCGAAAGCGAAAAACGAAAAAGAAACAAAAACAAAAGAGTAAATCGGAAGACGTATCCTGTACTGTTTGAAAAAAAGATTTCACGACGGCTACAGTCGGAATACAAGAGATCTGCACGGCAGGGAAAAAGCTGTGGTAGAACACAGCTCACATTCGGTTTGGTCGGAGCGCAAGTAGCACACGTCCGCTCGCCGCGGCTGTCACTCACCGAATCCCGTCAATGTCACTCACATGTAAGCAGGGTGTCAATATCACTCACATGTAAGCAGGGTGTCAATGTCACTCACATGTAAGCAGGGTGTCAATGTCACTCACATGTAAGCAGGGTGTCAATATCACTCTAATGTATGCAGGATGTCAGTGTCACTCACATGTAAGCAGGGCAGCGTGTCAATGTCAGTCACATGTAAACAGGGTGTCAATGTCACTCACATGTAAGCAGGGTATCACTCACACGTTAGCAGGGTGTCAATGTCACTCACGTGTAAGCAGGGTGTCAATGTTACTCACATGTAAGCAGAGTGTTAATGTCACTCACATGTAAGCAGGGTGTCAATGTCACTCACATGTAAGCAGAGTGTCAATGTCACTCACATGTAAGCAGAGTGTCAATGTCACTCACATGTAAGCACGGTGTCAATGTCACTCACATGTAAACAGAGTGTCAACGTCACTCACATGTAACCAGGGTGGCAGTGTCACTCACATGTAAGCAGAGTGTCAACGTCACTCACATGTAAGCAGGGTGGCAATATCTCTCATATGTAAGCAGAGTGTCAACGTCACTCACATGTAAGCAGGGTGTCAATGTCACTCACATGTAAGCAGGGCAGGGTGTCAATGTCAGTCACATGTAAACATATTGTCAATGTCACTCACATGTAAGCAGATTGTCAATGTCACTCACGCAGGGTGTCAGTGTCACTCACATGTAAGCAGGTGTTAATGTCACGCACATTTTCGCAGGGTGTCAATGTCACTCACATGTAAGCAGGGTGTCCATGTCACTTACATGTATGCTGGGTGTCCGTGTCACTCACATGTAAGCAGGCTGTCAATGTCACTCACATGTAAGCAGGGTAACCATGTCACTCACATGTAAGGAGAGTGTCAGTGTCACTCACAGGTAAGCAGAGTGTTAATGTCACTCACATGTACGCAGGCTGACAATGTCACTCACATTTACGCACGGTGTCGATACCACTCACATGTCAGCAGGATGTCAGTGTCATTCACAAGTAAGCAGGGTGTCAATGCCACTTACATGTGAGCAGGGTGTCAGTGTCACTCACATGTAAACAAGGTGTCAATCTCACTCACATGTAAGCAGGGCGGGGTATCAATGTCAGTCACATGTAAACAGGGTGTCAATGTCACTCACACGTAAACAGGGCGTCCATGTCACTCACATGTAAACAGGGTGTCCATGTCACTCACATGTATGCAGGGTGTCAATGTCACTCACATGTAAGCAGGGTGCCCATGTCACTCACATGTATGCAGGGTGTCCACGATACTCACATGTAAACAGGATGTCCATGTCACTCACATGGAAGCAGGGTATCCATGTCACTAACATGTAAACATGGTGTCCATATCACTCACATGTAAGCAGGGTGTCCATGTCACTCACCTGTAAGCAGGGCATGGTGTCAATGTCACTCACATGGAAGCAGGGTGTCGATGTCACTCACATGTAAGCAGGGTGTCAGTGTCACTCACATGTAAGCAGGGTGTCAGTGTCACTCACATGAAAGCAGGGCAGGATGTCAATGTCACGCACATGTAAACAGAGTGTAAACGTCACTCACATGTAAGCAGATTGTCAATGTCACTCACATGTACGCAGGGTGTCAGTGTCACTCACATGTAAGCAGGTGTCAATGTCATGCACATTTATGCAAGGTGTCGATATCACTCACATGTCAGCAGGGTGTCAATGTCATTCACATGTAAGCAGGGTGTGAATGCCACTTACATGTGAGCAGGGTGTCAGTGTCACTCACATGTAAACACGGTGTCAATGTCACTCACATGAAAGCAGGGCAGGGTGTCAATGTCAGTCACATGTAAACAGGGTACAGTCACTCACATGTAAGCAGGGTATCCATGTCACTCACATGTAAGTAGGGTGTCCATGTCACTCACATGTAAGCAGGGTATCCATGTCACTTACATGTAAGCAGGTGTCAGTGTCACTCACATGTAAGTATGGTGTCAATGTCACTCACATGTAAGCAGGGTGTCAATGTCACTCACATGTAAGCAGGGTGTCAATGTCACTCACATGTAAGCAGGGTGTCAATGTCACTCACACGTAAGCAGGGTGTCAATGTCACTCACATGTAAGCAGGGTGTCAATGTCACTCACATGTAAGCAGAGTGTCAATGTCACTCACATATAAGCAGGCTGTCAGTGCCATCGCACAGGTTGAATGGCGCCTCCATGGAGACCTGCTCACCTACGTTGTCCCTCTGATCGATGTGTATAATTGTAGTGTGTTTTACTTCTCTGCCATGTACACACGGGTTTTCACGCTGCGCGTCGGATGAACACGGAGTGTCTACAACAGTTTGAGTTGAGGCATCATAGTGTGGACTTGTCTGCCTTATTTGCCGCCGCTGGGCTCCCCTTGCTTTGAGAGAGAGAGAGAGAGAGAGAGAGAGAGGAGAGAGAGAGAGAGAGAGAGAGAGAGAGAGATTTACTCTTAATTTGGTGCGTTAGACCAGCAGTTCTTTCTCATAAATGCTACTGCTTGCGAACAACGAAGATTCTAGCCCACACTGATTCTGCACTGAACATATATTATCTACACTGTGACGTATGATCCTGACTTCAGCAAGCATCACGTCCGTCTCTGTCAGTTTAATAGACTTCTCTAAAGCTACTGACAGTATCAATAAAGATACACCACTGATGTGGACCATTTTTCAAGCACAAAGTCTATCACCCCAGTCATCTCAGCCATTTTAGAAATCAATGGAATTACACGATCAGACCTGAAGACTGACCAAGAAAACGGTTGAGGTTGTAACAGGAGTGTGTCAAGGTTATCTGTTTTTCCCCCTCCTCTTTTCGCGGGCAACCATCGTGTGTTTTAAAAAATCAGCTATATAAAGGACATTCAATGAGCAAATAAATGCCGCTGGTCTAAACTTGAAATGGTGATATTGCAGTGCTTGTTGACACATAACTGACAGGTTCTTGTTACCGACATTCTTGTTACTAAAACTAGCAAAGCGGCATAAATGAGGCGCGTTCATTGATTATGGGGAGATCGAATTGGGTAAGAATTTTACTTACCTCGACAACTGCAGCAGCACTAACGGAGTTTGATTAAAAACTGACATGCTGAATAGGAAAACCAACAGCTGCTTTCAACCAGCTCTCAAAGTATCGTTGCTAGCAATAAAGTTGCTTTAAAAAAAAAAAAAAAAAATCAACGCACACTCCATCCTGTCTGAAAACTTGTCAGGGCAAAAAGTTGGAAAGTACAGACATGATGTACCCCAGGAAAACACTAGAAGTCCAATGGAATGTCCCTTACAACGATAAAATCATACAACCAACTAGTATCAATCAGTATCAATCACAATCTGTAAACGTTGTCTGTACTGGATGGGGCATGTCAGGAGGCTGCTAACCTCCAGACCTGCACACCAAGTCCTTTCCTGGAAGCCAGGTGATCAGAGAAAGAGAGAAGGGTAGGAATAGCTCAGATAGTAGAGCGCCGGACTCGTAATCTCGGTGATCCTGGGGTTACGGGTTCGAATCTCCTCCGGGCCGTTTCGGTACAGGGGGATTTCTCCCTCGGAAATAACATTGGTTCCATTTCCCATACAGTCCTTTGAATGAGACTATAAACCGAGGTTCTATGTGTGAACGCACGCATAACATCTTGCACACACGTAAAATCACATCACCAACTTTCGGGAGAGAAGGCCGGTTTGGCCGTTGGTATGGATGACACATTGCACATAGCATGCACCCTACGTGAGACATGGAAAGAATGAAGGAAGTAAGGAAACTGAGTGAACGATTGGCTGGATGACACGGGAAACGACCGAATGAATCGGCGGCAGGCAGCTCTTCAGTCGGCACTACCCAGGTAGGTAGTCCGTTACGTACACGAGAGTGTGAATTGCCAGCGCCGAGAACCTGTGGCAAATCGCTTTAAAACATGCTATGTTCTTATTGTTTATTATCCTGATAGATGAACCGGTGTGAGACAGTCGACACAGACCTCCTGGCGGCTGGAGAACAATGAATGAAATCGTCGGTTGTTTGCAGGCAGAAAACGCCGGCCTGTTTTGTCTGGGTAACACGTGGCATGACACAGGAACGTGGCATGACACAGGAACGCATGAGCGTGCGCGAGTAAATTTGCAAGCAGATGATAGAATAAACGTATTAATT
>CM065747.1:4716581-4744081 GCA_033310375.1 Conus canariensis
CAGAGAAATGCTACCCAGGTAATTATTAATCGAAGTTTTGATTAATTGTTCAGTTTCTAAATTAGCAGCACAGTATGCGGTAATCTTTCCGAGGCAGTGGTGGGGAGTGGGGGGGGGGGGGGGGAGGGGGGGGGGGATAGGCAAGGAATCAAAATGAATCCATTTATAATTTGCTGACTAGCATTATTACTGCAAACATTTGCATAGCTTTTCCTCTTCCTTTTTATCAACGTAATTGATAATTATTTACATTCGCATTTACAATACACAGCAGACCTAGTTTCAGCCATTTGTGTGTGTGTGTGTGTGTGTGTGTGTGTGTGTGTGTGTGTGTGTGTGAACAAACCCCACTAATTATAATGATGAAAACATTGTTCTATAAATATAGTGTGAACGAGATATGTCATCGTATCCGAAATTTCGAACAGATTATAGTTGACTGTGTAGTCGTGGTGCGTGTTTTTCTTACGACTAATTTTGGAAATTTCAAGTAATCACTTGGCTTTCCGCTGTGATTGACATCTATGACGATTTACATCTATGACAATACTTTTTTCTTTTTGTTATAGAGTCGACTTCATGTCTTACACCTTGAAGTGTTTCATTCATGACGTCGTCTATTAATCACCAGGCAAAATTCAGACTTTTCCCCTCGCATCTACAGACTGTAGATTGTGAAACTGCTGTTGAATATTTACTGTATTCCAAACATTTCCCCGTGATTACAAGCAACTTTTATGCCAAAAAGGACCTTAAATAAAATGTTTGCTAGTGTGTTGTTGTTGCTCTCTTTGTCGTTTGATTGTTTGTTTCTTTGTTTGTTGTTGCTGTAGTGGTGGTGGTAATTTTATTTTGGTTTGTTTCACACGATATTAAATACCACTGAACGATAGATCGATTCTATTGTTTAAGCAACTTACCGTCGACAGTAACTGCCCGCATTCAAATATGAATCTTCAGAACTCACCATCTGAAATGCATGTTTACTGGCTCTGAAGGTTGAAATTACAACCCCAAACCAACACAGTCATTTAAAAGAAATTTCTGAATTACCTGAACGTCTCACTAAAAGCATTTTTGACGTCTTTTTATTTTAACATTGACTCATTCATTTCAATACAAATGGGAACGTATCTTCTGCTCTGTTATCGTTGATCATTAACAACGTACTGGACTGAAATATGTTCAAAACATGGAATTCCCATATCACATCCAACATATACAGAATAAAGTGTACCACTAGGCAGTATTCAAAGCACACACGAATATATTATCATTTTCAAAGCCAATATTTTTTTGTCAAGCAGAAAACAAACAATATTAAGTCCATTATACTTTCATTCTGTAAAATATGGAATGCGTTCGTTTTTTTTTATGAGGGAGACAACTTCAGATTTCTTACCAATAACGTAATCACTAATTAGTCGCCTCAAAAACCACAATAACAATAACAAAAACATCATCGACAACAACAACAACAACAACAAACAAAAGCAACAACAACAACACCGAAACAACATTGTAGTACGGGAAGACGGGGAATCTAAATCTACAAACGTTTGGAACAGGGACAGGATAAAAAAAAAAGCGAAATTGAGAGAGAGAGAGAGAGAGAGAGAGAGAGAGAGAGAGAGAGAGAGATTTGGATGGATTATTCACTTAGACCTTGACCCTTGTGAAGGGGTATGGATATAATACATCTGAAACAAACATGCGCGACATGCAACAAAATATATCAACAGACAAAAAAATTAAGTACTTTCAAGAGGTAGTCGTTACTCTAGATTTAAACTCCTCATAAACCAACAAAACAAACAAACAAACAAAAAACACGAAATATGGTTAGTCTAAATAGGGAAGGCAGTTTACAAAATTTAGGCTTAATGAATTCCTTTCCAAACTAACAAAAAACAAAAAATTCGAAACAGGGTCAGTTCAGATAGGAAAGGTTGTCTAAAATAAAATTTAGCCGTAACGAATTTCTTTCCAAACTTGGTTGGAACTGCATGGCAAACAATAAAACGCATGTCTCAACAAAGAGAACAAAGCAAATCATCGTCAATAATACCGTTTTGTATACAAATTCATGTTCTGCTGCTTCCGACATTCTAAGTCTAAAATGTTGTCATGAAGTATGTAGCGTATCTGTTCGTTTTCATAAGTCATGTGAAGTTTCACTATACGAGCATTACAACCTGCCCATAAGAATCCCATCCTTTGCTATTTCAGTTATATGCAGCTGCATTCGATTTGTCGTTGACTGAAACAACATGCATACCCCTTAACGATTCCAACATCTTCATTCACCTAGAAGACACCAAAACTGTATTCAAATAGAAATAGAATACATACTTGACTTGGCCAGTTCTTTGTTCCACTAGCATCCAGATCATACGGCATAGTATTCGATTTACTTTGTATTCTGTACTCCTCCATGCAGATTAAGCCAGAAGTGGATGCACTAAAGTGCTGAAACGATATGTATAGGGAGTACATTCGTCTCGACATGGAAGAGTATTAGGTTTTACCTGTTTGCGCCTACAAATATCAGTCAAGCAAAAAGGTGATCAGATCCACAATGCACGGCAGCGTTATATATACCATAATTCCTATCCATAATATACAGCTATCTGCACTTGTCGATAAATCAACTTAACAGATGCGCATTTCTGATAATATACATTTTTTTTTGTAGTAAAGATCAAAAGATTGTTGGCTCTGCCGGCAAGATCATTGCCAGTACTGATTCAACACAGAAGATCTGGGAAAACTACATCCAGATATTTATGTGCATTGATAACAGGCTGTCCATGGCAGAGGAAATCGTGATGGTATTGGATAAAATGTGCAAAGTTGATGTATAAGTCAGGCTCGACACACTAAGGTTATCTCTACACTCATACACGCATACGAACACTCATGCACCCACCAAGCACTCCACTCTCTCTGGGAATGGGGTGTCACGTTTTCGCTTCTCTTCTAACACGACTGAAAACAAGAAATATAGTTTCTACTCCACTTATGATTACACATAAAAAAAACAAGTCCACACACACACACACACACACACACACACACACACACACACACACACACATTAAAACATAGGATATCAATACTTCCTAATCCTGGCCAGGTTTAACACACACACACACACACACACACACACACACACACACACACACACACACACACGCTTGCACGCCATAACACAGTTCTCGAACAAGTCACTGCAAGTTGCTTCAGCACTGGGTGATGGTGACGCCTTTGGTTGTCTGGCACCAGGTTCCAGGACTGGGTCTCGGTGGTCATCCCCGGGGACTCTTCTTCGACGTAGAAGTCTTCTTCTTTTCTTCTTCCCCAACACTGGGTTCCGAGTTTAGTTTTCGTCGACGTAGAAGTCTTCTTCTTTTCTTCTTCCCCAGCTCTGGGTTCCGAGTTTAGTTTTCGTCGACGTAGAAATTTTCTTTTCTTCTTCCCCCAACACTGGGTTCCGAGTTTAGTTTTCGTCGACGTAGAAGTCTTCTTCTTTTCTTCTTCCCCAGCTCTGGGTTCCGAGTTTAGTTTTCGTCGACGGAGAAATCTTCTTCTTTTCTTCTTCTTCACCCACCTATGGGTTTCAAACTCAGTGTTTGTTTCTCAGCTTGTCTCTGACGCTCGAGCCCAACATTAAAGACCTTGCTTCCACTTGTGTCGCCATGACCACCTTTTTTTTTCGACCCTAATCTGTCCTGCTCACTCTTCTCTCTCCCTCGTGACGTGTTGTTGTCATCTTCTCGTATTGTGTTGCCGTTCTTCTCCTGTATCGAGCAGTTGTGGTTCTCCTCGGCTTCCCGTGGTCCATTCAGTTTAAATAGGGATGTAAACAAAGAATCGCCCCAACACCATGCCCTTAAGAGAACTATAAAATAGGCATTCTGGCTCACCCGGCTCCGCTGTTGCTCCGCCGGCTTACCCAGAATGCCTATTTTATAGTTCTCTAATAGTAAACACTTTACAAACATACATAATGTGTAGGATTATCTGTTTTTAATACTAATTTAGAAAACTTTTGAGACTTAAGTTTTTGCTTAATCCTGTGTTTTTCTTGATCGTTTTCAATAACATCATTTTCACGCATACATTCATCAAATGTGAAATCAATTTCTGCAAAACTCTTCACATCTGGCCGCATTACCCATCACCTCTGGGTCTCACTTGAGACCCTATGGCGCCCTAGGGCCCCAAGTCAGACCCAGAGGGTCACGTATAACACGGCCAGATGTGAAGAGTTTTGAGGATATGCCTCTCATACTTGTTTGCCTGCTTTCTATTTGTCTAATTTGGGCAATCCCCTCACCCCATTTTAGTGGTCCTTCCCATAGCCGCACCAGGGCGACCATTTTAGGTTTACGGGCGTTCATAGCCGCGCCAGTGACCATATTTTGGGTTTACGGGCGTTCATAGCCGCGCCAGTGACCCAATACGAAAGTGGGAAGGATCACTTGAGGGCAGGGAAGAGGGCAAATTTAGACTTTTCAATGCCATGACAACCAAGTATTTAAAACTACCGCAGGCATATCCTCAATGTTGTTATCTTCAAGATTTATATATACTGTACACAAACAAACGCTTTACAATTACATGGTGTCTACTTGCCTAGAGTAAAGTTGTTTTTTATTTTGTTAAAACAACACCAAAAGCTAAATAACAAAGTGTATCTTACATTACTTTTTAGCCACTACTTTTTAATAAATATTTGTTTTAAATGCTTTTAGATTTAAATATAAAATGCAGATTTTAATACATAAAATTGGAAAAAGATTATTTGGGGTGGGGAATTTAGCCGCCTAAATTTATACAATGCCGCGTGACGGCTAACGCCTGCACTAAACGACGCCGGTGGGGAATTTAGCCGCCTAAATTTATACAATGCCGCGTGACGGCCTGCAGTAAACGACGCCCTTACTCCGTTATGTGTAACTCGACACGAACCAGCAAACAGTGCGACGCTTCGACTCAGCAATTATGCAGTTGGGTAAGCCGTGACCTAGAATTAGTAGAGTACTACATAAAGGCAGCAAACCCTTCAGAGGAGTTGTCTCCCCGGAAAAGAATGTAACAATTAATTGTGTTTTATGAAAAAAAATCGTCATCAAGTTCTTAACAAGTTCTTATTCAAGTTTTTATTCAAGTTCTATTCAAGTTCTTATTCAAGTTCTTATTTAAGTTCTTAACAAGTTTTTATTCAAGTTCTTATTCAAGTCATCGTCAAGTTCTTAACAAGTTCTTATTCAAGTTTTTATTCAAGTTCTATTCAAGTTTTTATTCAAGTCGTCATTAAGTTCTTATCAAGTCGTCATTAAGTTCTTATCAAGTCGTCATCAAGTTCTTATCAAGTCGTCATGAAGTCGTCATCAAGTCGTTATCAAGTTCTTATTCAAGTCACTTATAATTATTTATTAAGTTCTTGAAATATTACTGCATATCAAATGGATCAAAATGAGATTTTGTTGTTGGCAGTTCTGGTATTCTTTTTTGTTTAGATTTTGTATTTAGTGGCTGTGATTTTTTGGGCTGCTTTGGTTTTTGCTGTCTTTCTTTATATGTTTTATAAACGTAATAACCACCCCACCAACAGCAATGACGCCAAAAATGCCAACTCTTTTAATCCAAATAATCCATGAATACTTTGGTGTTGCGGGACTTGAAACAACTTGTTCTTGTTGTGGCTCTGGCACAACTGGTGTTTTTTCATTATGAGTTATATGTTGTAACTCTAATTTTCTTTTTTTGTTCCACTCTGCTAATTTTTTCCCTGCTTCAACGCGCCCAGGATTCTTTTCACGGGTCACTTTCTCCATCAACGTTTTCTGCTCGGTCATTTTTAAGGGAAATAAAATCTATATGATTAAACGTAATTAACCCCATAATTACTGGCGACAATAATGTTCCAAATCTGTAATATAGATCACATCCTAGAGACTCTAATGACTTTGTTAAAACTGGATCCTGCGTTAAATCATACATAAAATCTTGTTCAGAATCAATGGGCGCAAATCTACTAACTAGTTTAGTGTACAAACTAAGAACAGTTTGTCCGACACTTTTGACCATTCTTGACCCCAGTTGCGCTTCATACCTGTTGTGATACTTTACAATGTCTTGCGGCGACATCTGTTGAATCTGTTCTATGCTGAATTCATTTCCAAGGTACTGTTTTGTTTTTCCACACGCCGCCAAAGAATACAGCCTTTCCTTTTGGCGCATAATAGCTTGGTCATCAACTTGATTATTTGTAATCATAAGTTCAGGAAGTAAATCATCGCAGTTCATGTTTTATTAATAATAAATATTATTTTATTTTTAAAAAATGAGCACCGAAAAAACTGTTGCCAACCTCGTATACCATTCTGCTGTTATTGGAGGTCTAAGTGTAGGATACACAATGCTTGGTAAAAGCTTGTTAAGAATAAAACCAGCAGATCTTGGCAAGCTAGATTTTGAAGACTCAGCAAAGTTGATTGCTGTCATTACAGCTTCATTTGCTACGAAAGATTTTCTAGTTAAGCAAGGAATAATTCCAGAAAGTATAAATATGTAAAAAAAAATACATTTATAAAAATGGCTTCACTCGTAATGATGATAGGCGGCGCAGTGGTCAACGCGCTTGCTTTCAGCGGAAGTAATTACGCGTTTAGTAAACTACAAAATAACGATGAGAGAAAAAGACATAACAGAGCTATGGAGCAACTAGCCGCTGCACAAGACACCTATGAAAAGCAAAGAATGGAGCAGTTAGATTTTATTAACGATAGACTTAAACAACAGGGACATGCAGCTTACACATTTAAAGATGTTGACCAGGCAATAAAAGAATATTTTCTAGTAACAGGCAAACAAGTTGTAACATTGCCCCCACCAAAATTCAGCGACTTTTATCAACCATCAGAAAAACAAAAGATGCAAGAAATATTGTTTATTGTCTTTGGCATGACCGCTGTGTATTTTGTTGCACAAAGTATTGGCTGAATAAAAATGTACAAAATCTATTATTCTCCAAAAGGATACTGGAAGGGAATCACTGCAATTAAAAAGTTAAGCCAAGCAGCGGGTGTCAGTGAACAAACAGCAAAGGAATGGTTATCTAAACAAGCGATTTGGCAAATTTATTTACCTGCGCCTAAACGAATACAGAGACCACACTTTGTGAATATAACTCCAAACGACACCCATCAAATGGATCTTCTATATTTACCCCATGATACGATTAGACGAAAAAGATTTAAGTACGCACTTACAGTCATTGATATAGCTTCAAGATACAAAGATGCGGAACCATTAACACAAAAGAGTGCTTCTGCTGTTGCTGTTGCTATACAACTGATATACCAACGAGGACCCTTAACTTATCCTCGCATGATTCAAGTCGATGACGGAAAAGAATTTAAAGGTCAAGTGAATCAATTATTGTTAAAACATAGAGTTAGCATTAAAAGAGGCATTCCAGGAGTTCACAGATCACAGGGTTTGGTTGAAAACTTTAACAAACAGTTATCTGAAAGACTTTTCTCCTACCAGTATCACAGAGAGCTGATTGACAATTCTCGCAACACAGAATGGGTAAAAAGACTGCCCTCAGTTTTGCGCGCAATGAATAATGAAGAATTTAAAGGGCTAAAACCAGTACAAGCAATCAGAAAACAAACAATAAATGTTGTTGAAGAGTCTTCATCCAGCAAACTATTACCATTTGGTTTAAAAGTGAGATACCTTTATTCACCGGGAGAAGCGGAAGGGGACACTCGCATCAGGGCAACAGATCCAGTTTGGAGTGTTGATCCATATGAGATAAAAAAAATTGTGAAAATGAATCCGCCAGTGTATTATTTACGAGAAACTGACACAACAAAACGACCAGCCCCCCGAAGATCTTTTGTGAAGGAAGAACTGCAGATAATCCCGCCAGACACAGTTCCAGTCGCTTAGTTAATTTAGGCAAATACATTTGAGTTTAAAATGGAAGCTCAAAAGAAAAAAGAGTTTTCAAAATTAATACGTCAATTATCTGCTTATAATATTATTATCAAAAAAATATTTAAGAACATTGACAATCTTATGCTAAAACAGCCAGACAATCGCTTACTACCCCAATCCCTAGATTCTGATATTTTGATATGGAAAAATCAAAATCTTGAAATGATAAAAAAAATTGAAGCACATTTAGCAGTAATGAATGAGAATAATAATGATTTGGCTATACTGGATAATGATATAGTTGAGCTTCTGATAACACTTGACCAAACAGAAACTCCATGAAGACATATGATTATACTATTCTCCAGTGCCCAATTGCATATGAAAACTCTGGATTAACAAATACTCGTTTAGTGTTTGTTCTATCTAATGACTTCTTTGTTACAACAGTTGTGTTAATCTCATGTAGATTAGATCGTAGTTTGTAATTGTCATGATGAAAAGTCTTTTTATTGAACAATGCTTCTTTGTAGTTGTCATGTGATATGTTTGACTGCACAACACTGCGAGATATTCCCTTTGCTTTTTTGACAACTTTTTTTTGGCTTGAAAGACTGTACATTTTTGACCTTAAACCAATAAACTCCTTGATCACCCCTCCAGATAATTCATCCTTCATCTTACCTAAAACCTTCTTATTAATAACTGAATGCAAAGGTGAATCTTTAGGGTAATCAGATGTGTCGTACCATCCAGCATGCTCTTTTGCTACTTCTGTTTCTAAATCTTTGTAAAAATCTTCAGTAGGGATGTCGATTACAAAGGAATCTGTATCTGTGTACAGAACTCTGGACTCTGGATACAAGGGTTTAAAGTAGTCGTAAAGAAATTCTAACATCAAAAGCTTTGATAATTCTAAAACAGTAAACCCAATAAAAACAGGTTTGTCCAATTTGACTTTCTTTTTTTTCATCATTATACCAAAAAGCTGATCATGAAATCTTCTGAAGTCTTGGTAGTTGGGTTTTGACACCAGCTTAATTGCATCGTTTTCTCTAGTGACCAATCTGACATCTTTGCGCTTGTGCGGATTTTCCATAGTCTTTCCAAAACAGCTGTTGTTCATCAACTTGAAAAAGTCTTTTTCTGAAGCATCTGCGGATTTAGTTCTGAGATCAGTATTCTTCATGATGTATGGTTTCATGAACTGTTCTTGATCAAATGCAATTATACGATGAACTGCTGTTAACTTTAAACCATGTCTTAAATAAAATTGGAGAAGTCTGTAATGACAGACATAATTTTTTTTGTCACGAAGATTAGGCACAAGTTTAGGCGGTTCTGTCATTGACACTTTTAGGGTTTCTGCCGCTAATGGATAGTCATTATGGTAATCATGAAGTTCATGAGGATATTCTAAATCAACTTCTAGAATAAAGCCCTGTTGTTGATCAGCTTCTAGACTCTGAAGCCATTTTAAAAACTTTTGAATGTCTTTTACACCTCCTGTGTACATTTTAAAGTTACGTAATGGAAGTGATTGACTCATAGCCCAACCATACAGATTGTTTGCATCTAAATACATAAGATAGTTAGAAGTTTTACTTGGATCATAGTTGTCTAGGTATTTGTTGTTTGCTTTACAGTAATGGTGAGACGCCATACTAATTCCGCCACGCAATCCGTTTTCAATCATCTGAAGCATTGGTAGGTCAGACAACAGGTCAATCTGTACACCAGTAAATTTTAAGAATGCGTCCCAACTCATCCCGGGTGCAGAAATATAATGCGCAGGATCTAGACTATAATGTTTCATGCAGGTCTTTCTGTAATTTTCAAAGATATCCGCCAACAAACAGGTATCCGCCATTAAATAGAAATCATGATAGTCTCCCATTGTTTTACACTCTAATTTCTGCCACGCTTCTTGAGCATGCTGGTAATCAGAATCACTGATGTCCTTTCCTCTAAGACTAGAAAAGAACGCACCTTTAGGCGGAAGGGTTGGCTTGTCAAACCTTTCCCAACTGTTCATGTACTCATAAGGGTAAACGCCCTTTCTAACGAGCGTTGGGTCAAAATAGTGATCTGTTATTGGGCAGGACTTTAAGGATCCTGCTAGCGATTCTAAACTCCCCATCAGGTGTTGCATAGAGTCATAAAAAGAT
Organism: Conus canariensis; assembly: GCA_033310375.1. Classification (NCBI taxonomy): domain Eukaryota; kingdom Metazoa; phylum Mollusca; class Gastropoda; order Neogastropoda; family Conidae; genus Conus; species Conus canariensis. Next base: position 4,726,706 of record CM065747.1, read on the forward strand.
AAATTATTTAAAGTGAAACACATGTACTTTTCTGATGACTGCGCAATGCATGACACCCTAAAGGCGCTAGTTACTGCTTGCAATATAAGATGAGAGTCGTAACCTCGCAAGTTATGAAAGAATATAGGAAGTCTCCAAGTCCTAGGATCAAACTTTAGTTGAAGATTGCAATTGTTATGTGCTGCTCCTCTGAATTCTCCGCTAATGTGATCATGGTCCTTTACTGTTGGATTTAAACTTTCAGGGGTTAGCTCTAATCCACAAATCCAACAGTGAGTGGCTGAGTCATAGCGATCTTGGTCTTCTGGGGTCATCCTAAGATCGGATAGGTCTAGATTATTAGAACAGACATTACGAACTTCTTGCATGCGTTTTAAAAAATGTTTTGCTGCATGTGGTCCTCTGTATAATTCTGGCTTTGAATGTTCACCATCTGACCTAACAACAATGAAAGCATATGAACAAATCTGGTGGTTATTCATTATAACTGTTTTTGGTAAATGTTTTGGAGCAGGTCCTTCATAAGGAACAATAAGCGATTCAAAGTCTGCGTAAACAACGTATGGAGACCTCTGGAGTTTTTTGTAATTCTTAAAACTAACCTTACTGCCTTCTCTTGGCATAATTAGTTCTGTATTGCAGTCAACTGGACTGAGACAATGTTTTACATGTTCGCTCGCAGCTTGAACGGACGGAATTCTTGTTAAACATTTTCTACAAAATTCTTGTTTGCTATGTTGTTTTGTAGTATGCACTAGTAATCTACTCATTGTGCGTATTAGAGTGTAGTGCAACCCATTAAGGCTTTGCATTAGGAGTAAGTCTACATGGTGTTTGGTTGGTTCGCCTATTGTTGGACTGTTCTTTGATACTCTAATTGGCAGAAGGTTGGTTTCTTCAGACCATGTGTAGACATTAACAGTTATTGGTGGATTTTGTTTTTCAAACTGATCAATTTTGTCTACAGCCATAGGAAATTCAAGGCCGTTAAAGTTAAGATCATTGGCCCACTGTAAATAGTTAGATACTCTCTCTGCATTTTTGGCAACGTGATGCAGCCTAGCAGAAACGCACCACATAAAACATTTGTCGTCTGAATTCTTTATGTTCAGAACTGCTCTCTTTGCAACTAATGTTGGAGGCAGTGGAATGTAAGACTTGCCTACAATTGGCTCATACTTAGCCTGTCTTAATCTGATGTCTAGGACTTCACCCTCTAACCAACCAGAGCCTCTCATTTTAGCTGCTTCAGAGGCTTCATTAAACTGTGTAAGAAGTTGATCTGCCCAACCGGGTGTTAAGTCATTATAAGAAAGAATAGTCTGCTGTTTAGTTGAGACCCAGACTTCTAGATTTTCTTCGTTTATTGTTATATAGTCGATTAAAACAACTAACCTTACTTTAACTGGAGGGTTTATTGTTAGTTTACTTGGAACTTGAGAAATTGCATGCACAACGCTTGCCTGCACGTTTGTTGGATCAATAACTTCTAAAACGACCTCATTTAAAGCTTTTGACAAACGCTCTTCCTCTTCCATTGCATCTAACCAAGAGTCAAAACTGTCATATATCTTATCCATGTTGAGCTTCTTTTCTAACTCAAAATATTTATTTAAATTAATTAATCAATATCAGAGGTCTTTTTGTGCTTAGACTCATAAACTAAAGTATAAACGCCCTTTGGTGTTGTTAATGTGAGCTGTTTAGAACAGAGTTTAATGTCTCGTTTACTTTTTTAAACATTCCTTTTTTATCTGGTCGGTGTCTGGTTGTTGAGAAAAAGTTGCCCTTGCCTTTCTTTGAAGATCAAACTTTTGTCTTTTGGAGTCCTCAAAATCAGCCTGTAGGCGACTAAATTCTTCATCCGTGATGTTTGAGTCAACTAGTGCTTTATTTATTAACAGTTTGAACGAACTAAGTTTAGCTGTTATTAGTTGAACCATAGCTGTGTGCTTTTGGAGTTTAGTTTTTATTTTTTTGCTGACAGCACTTACAGCCAATGAACACAGGCCAAGAGTTAAAGACAAACCACCTAGAGGTAAAGCTGCCGGTGCACCTACGCCTGTTGCTAAGAGACCTACACTTGTTCCTGCTGATAGAGCACTAGTGATCGATGCTCCAGTATTAACATATGTAACAGCATTAAAGACAGCAGAATACCTTCGTTTGGTTTTACTGTATTTTGAAAGGTCCTGCTCTAGTTGGGTTTGCATTTGTGTTATGTTTGTTAATCTGAAAGTTTTTATGTCTACAGCAACAGAGTTGCCTACTATCTCTTCTTTGGGCACTTTTGGATAAACCTGAACAGACATGCTTTTTAAAAATAAAAATAATTTAGTATTGGATATCTTTTCATCTGTTATCTTGAATATTCAGCTGCGCATCATATATTAAAAACAAATGTACATTAAGTGGTTTATCACTCTCTTTTTCTTTATCAATTTGAATGTTTATTACGTCTTTAACTGTTCTCCCACTCCCATGCAACTGATTATCCTCTGTTGACCTTAGGTCAATCCATAAACCGTATTTCGTTGTTAAATATTCATAAAGTCTAACACTGTGAAGGTGTAGATCTTTAGACACAAGGTCTACTGTTGGACTTCTAGACCTCCCGCCTCCAAACAATTTTCTTATTTCATCAAAATGATGATAAGGTTTAAGCCCACTACCGTAGACTTGGTTAGGACTACCCTCAATTGAACATTGTACTTTCGTTATTTTAGGATTGATAAACTTTTCACTTTGTCTTTTGAATGGTTCTTCATCTTCACACAGCAATAAAATACCTTTAAGGGATCTTGCTGTGGCACTAAAACTAAAGTTCCATATAGTGTCTGCCCTGCTTTTAGGATATTTAGTATGATGAATCACTCTTTCGTAATATATTGCTAATTTTGACTGATATTGTTGCTCAATCAGCCTTGCTAAGTTAGGGTTGCTAACAATGTCAAACTCTAACGAGATGTCGAAAATGCTGTACTTTGCGTTAGTGTCTGTAGATTTAATGACACGTTTGTATTCATTAAAAGTTAGTTCATATGACAATCTGTCTTTTAATGCTCCTTGAAAGTATGGCGCATGCGCTTTTAACAACTCAAAATCCAAGGGTATAGAAAAGCGATTTCCAAACGCATAACTTACAGCTTCAGCCTTGTTACTGTCTTTAGCATCTTCGGCGTCTATTCTGTGTTTTAGTGCTTCGTTATTTTCGATTCCTTGAAACGCGAGGTCAGCCCTTTCATTCGCGGTTAGCCATAGATCACAATAGATTAAAAATATGTCTGCATTGTGTAAAGAAAATATTTCTTGCCCCTCAAGTTTTATAGAAATTTTCTTAACGATTGCCCGTCCCAGATTCTGAACTACTGTCCTGTTTGCGTCTGTTGCTGATTCGAGTTCTATTTTGAAAGTAAGTCGGGCAGAGCCTGGTACAATCACTTCATCTGCTCCTAGGTCTGGAAATTTAACAGTAAGAATTTGATCTGAATCAATAGTAGATGGATTATTTGGAACAATAATATTCTGTTTATTTCCCTTCACGCCAAAGGGCTCTTTCAGTCTTCTATGCGGGTCAAGAATTGAGCCATATCCTTGTGACATTTTTTTTTTATAAAACAAAATAAAAAGTTAATTATTTTTAAAACATGGCAGGCATTGAAGATTATGATGTTTTTGATCCTGGAGACGACATGAGTGAAATGACTCCTTTAACACATCCATTACAATCATTGCGGCGTGAATTAACAGAAAGTAAGGTCAAATCATTTTATCAAAGTTTAGGCCAAGAACCTCCCGAATTTATAGACCCTAATGATTTTGAAACAAAAGATGACCATTTGTTTGTGAGAAACGACGAAGGACAACTTGTTCAGCTTACAACTAAACCAGACCATCAAAGTTTTTAAAAAAGAGTACAATTAGACAAAGGCTCAGTGTGAGCGAACAAAATCGCCTTGGCATTACTAAACCAAAATTAGATAGGGAAGCAGTTGCTAAACTTCAAAACACACTACAAGAACTCCCAACAGATAACCAAATACAAAACATGGAACTTAAAGATTTAAGCCCAACAGCAGACGAAATAATACAAGCAGAAACCAGTTTTTCAGAAGAAACAGCATTAAAAACTATGCACGATCCGCCGCTACCTATGAGAGAAATAACGGCCCTTGATCATGCTTTGAGAAGCATCAGAGGTGAATTAACAAACAATTTAGCAAAACTGGGTGAACTAGATGAGCATATAAAAAGAGAAAAAGAAAAACTAGTTGAGGCTGATGACCACAACTTAGGCCATGATGTTAAAGAAAGAATAACACAAAGACTAAAAGATCTTGAACAAGAGAGATCAGCAAGACTAGAAGTGTTGTCTAATAACCGAGAACAATTACGAACTCAAGCGAACAGAATAAGAGAAACTATCCAAAGAATTTTGTATGAAGACACAACGTTAGCAGAACGAATAAGAACACTGTTTAGAGAGCAAGGAATCACATTAGCAAGTGTTATAACAGCCTTAGGATTTGCAATAAGTACACTGGTGTTGGCTATTACAGGTAATGGTGGGGGAGCAGTGCCACCAGGACCACCATCAGATAAATCATGGGTAAAAAAAACAACTTGATCATCTTGCAAGTTTATTAAAAAAATTAGCTAGTAAAGCAATAGATTCTTTGCCTGGTATAATAGGGGGGATCGTTAGCTGGCTTTTGTCTGCTGCAAGTAAAGTAGTTGGCTTTATGGCTGAGCACTTATGGACATTAGTTGTCTTAATAGTTGGGTTACTTTATAGTAAGATAAAGACCAAGTAATCCTAGGGCAGTTAATCCAATAACAAGTGCTGTCTTTTCATATTCATGGGGGTCGCTTTTATTCACCATGGGGATTGGTTGGGGGTGGGGTTTTGGGGTGATTGGTGGGACTTCTTTTTTTATTGCTATTGCTGGCTTAGAATTTATGTCGTTTTTTCCGACCTTCTCTTCTTTACCAGCCACAAGGATTTCATTATTATAGTTTATTATTGTTCCTATCTGGAGTCTGAGGTCAGAAGGCAGCATGTATAAACCAGTGCCGACAGCAAAGTCTACTTTCGATCTTGCGTATTGCAAAACATTTTGGTACCTTTTAATACTTGAAGGCAAATCAATTGCAGAATTAATAGAATCCTCTAAATTTGCTAAATACTGTTTTTGGGCGTCAAAGCCAGTAGAAGGATCAATTATGTTTGATCTCGTTTGTGCTTGCGAACCTAGCAAACACCAAACATAAGTACGAATAGAGTCGTTTATTCGTTCTATTCCTGCTTTTGTTAGGCCCTTAGAGGTATCCAAAATAAATGTTGTCCATGCTGTTTTATGCTCTTGCTCTATGGACCCGAGGTGAACAGTTGTGCCTGAAGAGAAAGATGTGTAAGGAGGATTCCAATCATAGTTATACTTTCTATGCACGCCCCAATAATAAAGAGTGCCTAAACCATGATTAAGATCCAACTTTTGTCTAAAGTCTGTCTTTGGGTCAATATCAAATTCGTTACAGATCCTTTCAAAAGCCTTGTAATCTATTCTGTTGCTGAATGGATTAAACGTTTTGTCATTTGGTAATGGCGCTTGCAGTTCAGATAAAATACGTCTGAAGGTGTAATAAAAATGAAATCTATACACTGACCTCACCAAAGGATCAGGATGATTTAAATGATCAGCATACGACACTCCACACCCAGTTGATGCACAAAACACAGCAAAGTTTAACTGGTTCTGATAAAACTGCATCGGATGACTGAACCACACTTTCGGGATGTAGTCGTTTTTAATAGGAGGGTTAAGATATCTGTTCAGTGGAGTACTAACCTTTACTTGAAAGGCGTCAGACTGAGTCACAGAAATGTCAAGGGTGTCAGTTGTTATATTTTTAAGATTGTAGTGCGGCCCGACAGAATATTTTGCATTAGTATATTTGAATGCACTCATTTTTAAATTTGTTTTAAAAATGTTTGTAACAATAACAACTCAAGACAGTCCTTCGTTTTTAGAATATGCTATTGATAATAACTGCGGAACCCAAAGGGTCGCACTCCATGAAATTTTTTACAAAGTCGTATGGTTTAATATAACTGACTCCAAGGAGAATAATAAGATTAAAAAATTTGACAATAGAGGAAACTTAGTTAGCCAGTTAACCATACCTGATGGTTATTACGGGTTTTGCTCGCTAAAAGAAGCAATGAGTAACTTCGACATTACTCTCAAACTTAACAATGCAAATTTGAAAATAATGTTGACATTCAAACCTGAAGAAGAAGTAGACCATTACCTTTTTGATGTAGAGCTAGCTAAAATGTTAGGCTTTGCAACTGACAATCATAGTTTTATAGTTGCGCCAGACGAAACTACTTATGAGGGAGAATATCCGCTCGATCTTGCATTACATTCATTACTCTATGTTCATTTGGACGAGCTGAGCACTGATGAAAACTTATATGATGGAAGGCCCTCAACTGTTTTAAGAGCTCTTCCATCAGGGAAAGCTGCATATTGCGATTATGAAATTATACAATTCCCTAATTTACAGTTTAAAAGATTAGCTTGTGGGAGGGTCAGATCATTTAATATAAAGATCACAGATAAAACAGGGAAAGTCGTGAAATGTGATAACCTGCACATTGTTTTAGAAATAAAATAATAAGGTGTACTAAAAATAATGTCTCGTGGGCCAGAAGAATCAGGAGTTACATTAGCGCCTGAGAGGTGTGTAACTTTAGAATTAAAAGACCTTGCAGACGTTGAGGACTTTGAACAAAACGGTGAGATAGGCACTTTGTATGGTTTTGAGTACACTAAAGATGGTTATTATAAACGCAAAGAGGTTAGCGACAACAAAAGGTTTCCTAAACTAGAACAACTACGCAATGTAGAAGCAAATAATGCGGGTCAGTATGAATATAAAATAGTTCGAAAAACTGACAACAAATGGCACTTAGAACCATATTTAGAATGGGACATAAAATTTGAATTCTTAAGCCCATTTACATTTTTTGACCGTCAAAAAAGTTTCAGAAAAGCATTGAACTCTGGCCCTTTACATGTAAGTCTTATGCCAGAGGACAACAGTCGGAAAGAGATTGAAATAAAGCCGTTTGGGGACAAACAGTACATCCTCCACAGAAGAGAATCGGTTTTAAAGAAAGCTTCTACAAAATTACAGTTCATTCCACGCACAAAATTAGGAGACACGTTCACAATGATATTTAAAATTTCTGTCTTAAAAGATGAGGCGAGAAATGGAGCTCTGGGCGTCAGTGACAATCTTATGAAAGGAATTCTTATTAGCTGGCAAAACTTAGACGTTGACAAACTTAAAGTTACTGTCGTTGTTCTTTACAATGGCGAGGATATTAAGGTCATGACAACAAGCAACAAAATTGATATTAGTCTAAATAGAAACGATCTTACAGAACTGAACTGGATTAATCTTACACATTTGGACCTTATAGGGTTTTATTATACTGAACAAGTTTTGACAGAGAGTATGATAAAAACAATAACTGGATTAGATTAAATTATGTTTTAAAACTATGGAGCAGACGACTTTGGTGTCAATGCCGATGTTAAACTTTATGACAAAAACCCCTCATTGTTCATTGATTTGTGGACAGACTGGTTGTGGAAAAACAATATTTGTCCTCGACCTATTACAAACAGTTTATAGTTATAATTTTGATCATATTGTAATTTTCTGTCCAACATTAAAGTGGAACAAAGCATATCACGACAGAAGGTTTATATGGACAGATGATGAAATCTATTTAGTTGATCCTAGCAATAAACTGAGTGAGTGTTTAGAACACTTTTATAGACAGTTTGAGGGAACGCAGACACTATTTATTATAGATGACTGTTCGGCAGAAAGAGACATAGTTAGAAAAAGAAATACTTTATCAAAACTAGCTTTCAGTGGAAGACATGCTGGGATAAGTGTGTGGATTTTATGTCAAAAATATAACTCAGTTTTAAAAGACTTTAGAGAGCAATTAAAGACAGTGGTTTTATTCCACATGAAAGATAGGGATGCTTTTGATGAATGTATGCGTGAAAATGATGTTATTGAAGACGATCAAGAAAAACGAAGGATTAAGCAAAAACTGAAGTCTCAAAAGTTTTCTAAATTAGTGTTAAAAACAGATAATCCTACACATTATGTATGTTTGTAAAGTGTTTACTATTAGAGAACTATAAAATAGGCATTCTGGGTAAGCCGGCGGAGCAACAGCGGAGCCGGGTGAGCCAGAATGCCTATTTTATAGTTCTCTCCTTGTCCATGCTGCTTTTATACCACCTTCTTCACACCTACAATGAATTCCTCTCTCAGTGCATCTTTCCACACATTAGCATTTACACACGTTCCTGCGTAATAGCCGAGCAAACATGCACTTCTCGCCAGAAGGACGTCGAACGTTCCCGATGACTTTGGGGTCACTTTCACACAGTAATCATCGTACAGAAAGCCACGGCAATGTCGTCCACACGCATTTCAACCAGCCTTACAATGGCATCAACACTGTCATCCTACAGCAATACCGAATGAACAAGCACAAGACTGCTGGCCTTCACTGTCTGTTTACTTAACAACTTCAGCTGACTGAACCCGCGACGCCTTCTTGATGCTTCGAGGTCCGAGTGAATAAGTTGTCTCCCTTTCGCTATCAGAGAAGGTTCGAACTCGGGGGCTCCTGAACCCCTCGCTGGCTATTGTTGCCTGACGATTAGTTACCCGACAACATCCACCTCCTTCACACAGTGCGAACATCTGTGCTAGGTGAAGACGCTTCTGCTGATCGGCCGATTAGCCGCTTCTCCACCACGCTCGAAATTCTAGTCGTCTAAAGCGGTTAAGGCGCTTTGTGAGAGATTTCGCTCCCTTGACACAAGCATGGAAACACTCTAATTTAACCACCTTTCTTTTGCACTAAATTAACCACCACAGAGAGAGAGAGAGAGAGAGAGAGAGAGAGAGAGAGAGAGAGAGAGAGAGAGAGAGAGCTCATGCCTGGATGTAGATGGGGTGATGAGTGAGTATTCTCCCGTCTTCAGATGAGAACTCCTGTTCACAGGGCAGAACTGTAAAGGTCCACACTTTGCATATTGTTTCTGTGAACGTGCGTGAACAACTGCGCATCCATTTAGCGCTTGTATGTGTATAAATGTATGACGGAAAGGGGCGTCAGTCTGTGTGTGTGTGTGTGTGTGTGTGTGTGTGTGTGTGTGTGTGTGTGTGTGTGTGTGTGAATGTGTGTGTGTGTGTGTGTGTGTGTGTGTGTGTGTGTGTGTGTGTGTGTGTGTGACGACAAACGATGCCAGCAATGACACACACGTGCTCGTTTCTCCAGCTACATTCATAGTTTGCTTCGATTGGAGAGTTAATAGGCCCCGTGATCTCTGTCTGTCTGTCTGTCTGTCTGTCTGTCTTCTCTCTCTCTCTCTCTCTCTCTCTCTCTCTCGCACACACACACACACACACACACACACACACACACACACACACACACACACACACACACACACACACATTACAAAATATTCAATCCTCAAAACAGGCACGGCATTACCTGTTGCTCAGGGTATGGCTGTCTGTCCACAAGGTCAAAAGTTCAATGCCGCGCTGAATAAATACCTGGTTGACTGTTGTAGCCAGACATTAATTTTTTGTCTTTTTAGTGACATATCACAGCACTGTGCGACAGCCGTCCTTTGTGGCCGGTGTGGGGTGGTAGGAAGGGGGCGCGGGGGGGGGGGGGGGGGGGGGGGGAGGGGGGGGAAAGGGAAGCTGGCTACTGCTTACCTCGTGTGGTACATGATGCACCATAGTGAAGCTGGCTGCTGCTTACCTCGTGTGGTACATTTTTACGAGTAATAGTTTCTGATTGAAGGGGTGTCTGATTAGGTGGCGATATCATATCAGTTGTAATGTAATGTAATGTAAAAGGATATTTATAGAGCGCTTTACCTCGCAAGAGCCCAAAGCGCATATTACAGAAAAACATGATAAAATCCACACACACACACGCCACACACACACACACACACACACACACACACACACACACACACACACACACACCGCCGAAAAACTCACACACGCAGACAGACACACGAGCGCGTTCAACATCAGCAAACACGCGCACAGTGGTAAGTGGATATCGTTAATCAGTCCGAGGGAAAAGATGTGTCTTTAGGGAGGTTTTAAAAGTCTCTAAAGAGTCCGTGTTACGCAGAGAAGAAGGGAGACTATTCAGTTGTTAGAAATCACAAGACAAAATCATCTGGTCAAGACCTCATCCACAACAAACTATTTATATGTCTATTGAATGTTATAGCTAGCCCTCTTACTCAGTTATTTAATGAATGTCTGAACGAAGGTAAATATCCGTCTCCGTGGAAGAGAGCACACGTTTCTCCTTTTCACAAGAAAGGACGAAAACTGTGTAATAATTACTGCCCGATTTCGCTTCTTCGCTGTGTCGGTAAAATTTTTTTAAGAGATGTATCCACAAACATGCATCCACATTCTTAAAAACAAATGAAGTCATCACCCCCTTACAATCAGGGTTTACACCAGGCGATTTCACAGTGAACTAGCTTCTGGTTACATACAATGATCTCTGTTCCTTTTTTGATCTTGGGATCACAAGACAAACAAACTGCTTTGATATATCAAAAGCTTTCGATCGTGTCTGGCACAGATGACTTTTACTGCAGCTAGCAGCTTTGGGGATCAGAGCGAAACTACTAGACTTTTTCGTGACTACCTACAAAACAGACAACAGTAATTATAAAAGGCAAAAAGTCCGAATTGAACAGAATTCCCACAGGTGTTCCCCAAGGATCTTTCCTTGGTCTTTTACCGTTTTAGTTATACGTCAACGATGTTGTAAATGAAATCCAGGGAACCCTTAAATTGTTTGCCGACAACACTAGCTTGTCACTTGCCTTACATGATCCACACATCGGGGCAGAAATCCTACACCCGGACATTCAGAAAGTTGCCCGTGGGGCCAAACTTTGGAAAACTAACTTTAATGATAATAAAACCAAATTTATCTGTATTACCAGTGATCTTTACCAAATTTTACCACTTACATTTGGAGGGAAAACCTTAGAACCGTCAAAAATCCCATGAACATCTAGGAGTAACTTTTCAAGGCAAATGGACATGAACGAACACATCCCATTCATAGCCAACAAAGTAAACATGTTAACTGCGTGTCTTAAAAATACAAACACAGACTAACCAGGAAGGCCTTAGAAACGGTGTACAAATCCTGTATTTTGCGTCATTTTGACTATGCAGACATTTTGTGGGACTGTTGCACAGACACCCTGTTTCTTATGTTAGAATAACTACACCTAGAAGCAGTTCATATTATCATTGGCGGATTTAAGGGAGCAAGTTATCAGAAATTATACAGGGAATCTGGTTTTTCTTCATTACAAGTAAGACGGAAAAGACACAATCTGAAACAATTTTATAAAATAGTTAATGGCGCCTGTCAAAAATATTTAACTGATCTTCTCCCTTGTCTAGTCTCTACGGGCGTTGGCTTCTCCAAAGAACAGTGCCACGATCCAACGCTAAATTAAAAAAAAATCATTGTACATACTATTGATCAGTAAAGAAATGCTTAAGAAATAATAAGTATCAGGGAAAGGCAATGTATGTCCATGCATGAAGGGAATGCCCACACATAAGACGTTCATCAGCCTGGTGTCGCCCTAGGGCCAGACTGCATACAGATCAAGACTGTTTAATCCAAAAGCCATTGATCCCATACGTTCTGTATGAAAGCCTTAGGATTGGGGGAGATCGACTCCTGAAAGGAAAAGCCATTCATCCCATACGTTCTGTATGAAAGCCTTAGGATTGGGGGAGATCGACTCCTAAAAGGAAAAGCCATTCATCCCATACGTTCTGTATGAAAGCCTTAGGATTGGGGGAGATCGACTCCTGAAAGGAAAAGCCATTCATCCCATACGTTCTGTATGAAAGCCTTAGGATTGGGGGAGATCGACTCCTAAAGGAAAAGCCATTCATCCCATACGTTCTGTATGAAAGCCTTAGGATTGGGGGAGATCGACTCCTGAAAGGAAAAGCCATTCATCCCATACGTTCTGTATGAAAGCCTTAGGATTGGGGGAGATCGACTCCTGAAAGGAAAAGCCATTCATCCCATACGTTCTGTATGAAAGCCTTAGGATTGGGGGAGATCGACTCCTGAAAGGAAAAGCCATTCATCCCATACGTTCTGTATGAAAGCCTTAGGATTGGGGGAGATCGACTCCTAAAAGGCAGGTGACAGCAGGGCACATAATGGTAAAAAATGTACATCCTTTTAGCTCGGTGCCTGTATTTCCTTTTAGCTCGGTGCCTGTATTTCCTTTTAGCTCGGTGCCTGTATTTCCTTTTTGCTCGGTGCCTGTATTTCCTTTTAGCTCGGTGCCTGTATTTCCTTTTAGCTCGGTGCCTGTATTTCCTTTTAGCTCGGTGCCTGTATTTGTGTTTGTGTTTGATTCTTTCTTTGCTCAGAGATTATGTTGTTTTAAGCTATCTATGGAATAAACCGGCCAAAGGAAGACTAAGAACCTGCCGAAAATTTACATTGCATAAGGTTAATGAAAGCTTGGTTGTAAAGTGTAGCCCTGTATCTTAATAACTATTGACTCCTTTGATATGTTCATCGCCACATTTTTACTTTTCTTTATCTCCCAGAAGACAGCCTCCCTTTTCTGAATACAACAATTTTCTTTTTTTACCAATTCAGTTTCATCGCAAAAACTGTCTGCAAATTGCTTGAGGACATGAATTTGTTTTTGTAAACATTTTGGACAGTATGAGGCTAATATAGTATTATTAGCACACAACAATATCAAGACCTGTCCTAAGTCGGGTACTACCTATATTCCAAATTCACCTTGTCAAGCAATTTCTGGTATCAACTCATTTATCATAAAACGAAATTAATGTGGGTGACAACACACAACCTTGCCTTACACCCACTGGACGCACAAAGAACCCAGTAAGACGATCGGGACATTTTACAACACGATCTCACGCTTTGATACATACATCGCAGCATCTCTAGCATTTTACTCCCCAAACCAATTTTTCTGAGTACATTCCACAAAACGTTGCGATTAGCTGTATTGAAGGCTTTTTGAAAGTCTACGAAGCAGACGTATAGTTTTCATAGTTTTTTCGCAAAGTACTTTTGCACTATGAAATATGGGACAAATATATTATTGAAGCTGGAGTAGGTAGCCTGATCTAAAACCACTGTTCGTCGGGAAACAATTTCTTCAGTACACTCATTACAAAGATGCTCGATAATGATCGGGGTTATCAATATCTCCAGTTTTGTGTGGAGGTATGATGGCACAGTTCCGCGCACTTGAGTACTCGTGTGTGTCAAATGAGAGAGAGAGAGAGAGAGAGAGAGAGAGAGGAGAGAGAGAGAGAGAGAGAGAGACAGACAGACAGACAGACAGACAGGCAGGCAGACAGACAGACAGACAGACAGAGAGGGGGGACATGCATATATGCGGACGCCACTAACACACACACACACACACACACACACACCACACACACACACACACACACACACACAGAGCATGAAAAACCACGTACACAATAAATGTTAATACAAAAGATAATAAAACACTCTGCAACGGAACTGGAGCCTCGTAATCCAAATTTAAAAAAAATCAATCCATTCGTGGCAACCATGCCAAGGGCTTTTGAGTCAGCACAACACAACAGCTGGGTTCATGTGTGTGTATGTGTGCAGGGGAGCGGGGTGGGGGTGGGTGGGTGGCGGGTAGGATAGGGGAGGAGATGAAGCTAGGGATTGTAGGTTAATGCAAGTTGAAATTACTTGACAGAAATGCAGTCGGTATAGGGTGTGGTGGGCGAGTCTATGTCCTGTGAGTGTGCTGTTTTATGGCTTTGACAGCGGGAGTGTCTTTATTGTGTTCCTTCATTTCGAGATGGTGTTTTTAGTGCTTTGTGTTTTTGTTGTTTTGATTTTTTTACTTTTCGAAGGTATCTGCTCTTCGAGTGTCATATGCCTCTGTTTATCTCTCTTCGCCTTCGTCTTCTTCTTCTTCTTCTTCTTCTTCTTCTTCTTCTTCTTCTCTCTCTCTGTTGCGTTTATGGTATCAGTCTACTTTTCATAGTCTAATTATCGATTTGTGTATTCGCCTTTTTCCTTGTAGTTGCTATAATGACTTGCATGTTTTCCATTGTTTTTTGTTGTTGTTTTTTGCTTTCTTTCTTTCTTTCTTTCTTCTTCTTCTTCTTCTTCTTCTTCTTCTTCTTCTTCTTCTTTTTTTTTTAATGTTTTTTCGCCAGGGCTGGGTGGAAAAATCATGTACAATTTGCTTATCTCATTACCCTGGCAAAATAAAATTTGTTCGTTCGTTCGTTCGTTCGTTCTCTCTCTCTCTCTCTCTCTCTCTCTCTCTCTCTCTCTCTCTCTCTCTCTCTCTCTCTCTCTCTCTCTCTTCCCGGCGTGGATGGTATAGTTGCTGAAATTGTTAAAAACCTCGCTGGCAGTATGCCGCCCCTTTCTTGTTTCTCTATTCCACCGCATGGATGGAGGCAGAGACTGGTCCTGTACATAAAGGAGGTGGTAGACATGCCCCAAATATTTATGTGGGCGTGTAATTCGTAAGCTTTGGGGGGAAAATTGTTTACTAAAATCTTGAATCAGCGCCTGGGTACGTGAGTAGAAGCTAAAGTGATGCTTTTTACATCATCAATGGCAGCATTATTTGGAATACTTTAAGAAGGGCTGGAGTGGGAAGGAAAATGTTGAGAGCATTACAAGGTATGTACAGAGCAGTTGCATCACAAAGTATATACAGAGCAGTTACGGCGTGTGTAAGGTTTGGTGATGGTGAACTGACTGGTGGTTGTGAATGCCCAAAAGGCGTGAGACAAAGCTGTACTTCGTTGCCAACATTGTTTTCCTCTGTAATCAGTGGATTAGCAATTGGAATCACACGGAAAGGGCAGTTTGTCGTGCAACTAAGACCTGATTGAAAACAGATTTAAGAACACAACATTCATAATGCAGAGGCTGAAACATGAGGTATGGCTGCAGACGATGAAAATAAAGCGTTACAGTTATCACGTGTTCTGTTCAATCCATTCAAAGCACGCAAGAAAAATAGCTTGAACACACTGATGTTGCTTTAAAGGAGGTGGTAGGTTCTTTGTATGCAGGCAGAGGGTATAATAACATCGTAACACATGTCCAAAGAGGCAGGGCGCACTGGAGAGGGTGGGGGTAGGGGTGGAGTGGGTGGAGAGTGAACTGAAACTTGTCTGAAGAGAGCATGAATTTCTCGCGCTGCAGTTCAAAGCAAGGTTACCTTGTCTTTCACCACGCACGCGTGTTAGCGAATGCTTGGCGTCATCTCGTGTACGTTTGTTCATCCCCGAGTCAAGACGCCTTGAAAGACAAACCCCAGTCTTGAGGAACACGAAGCAAAGCCTATCCCGGCAAATGTCACCCACCCATCTTGGAAGAGGCAGGTGTTCCCAACAGTCGTCACCAGCATTCCCGGAGTGGAGAAGACAGGAACACAGTCGGACACCCAAAGGAAGGCCCTGGCCATGGAGTACATCTGCAACCAGTACCCCCAGGAAGAATGGACCCATGTCTTTACAGATGGCTCCGCCACAGAAGTAGCGAGGGATGGTGGAGCTGGAATCTTCCTCCAATACAAAGACGGAGATGAAGAAATTGCAATCCCAACAGGAAAATACTCCACCAACTTCCGAGCTGAGCGAGAAGCTCTCTGTGAGGCAGCCACAACAGTCTCGCAGAACTCCATAAGAACAACAGGGCAGGTGGTGGTGTTCTCAGATGCTCTCTCCGTGCTCCAAGCCCTCAAGAACTCCCGCTGCAAAGAACAGAACCATCTTACTTCAGCCCTTGTTGCCCTGAGTGCCAGAGTGGAGAAAGTGGTGATACAATGGGTACCAGCACACTGTGGCATCAGAGGCTACGAAAAAGCGAATATTCTGGCAAAAGACGGTGCACAGAAGGAGCAGGCCAACAACCTGGTGTCATACGATGAAATCAAGACAATCATCAAGGCACAGTAACGAATAAAGTGGCACCTCCAGCACCCCAAATACAACCCAGAAGACAAATACCATTTGCTGGGACGACGGGAACAGGTCAAGATCTTCCGCCTGAGGACTGGACACAATAGCCTGCTCCACCACATGCACACAAAATTTGGCATTGGACAGAGTGGAGAGTGCCCTTGTGGTGAGGGACCAATGACAACGGACCACATCCTTCAAGACTGTATGATGCATGCAGCATCCAGAAGGAAGTACTGGCCAACACCGACAGCAGTGGAAGCCAAGTTGTACGGCACCCTGGAGGAGCTGCGGTGGACGGCAGCCTTCATCGAGGACACCGGGCTGCTCATCTAATGGGAGGCGAACAAGGAAGAAGATCCCCGAGTCGACTAGGTCCACTTCAGTCACCTTAGAGACGATTTGTGTGCACACAGGTGGCTGATTAAGCCGACGCGTGCGCAGAATGTGCGGTGACAGGTTGCACAGGGAATGTGGGAAATGTCCTCCTCATTGCAGGCACGGGCTTTCCTTCCCTGTCTCTTTTGTTGCGCTGCAGCTGACCTCTCTTCTTCACAGGAATTGGCGCCTTCGTGGACAGAGTAACGTTGTCTGGCTCGATCCATAGCAGTTGGTTCACATATGTCAGGCTTGATACTAAACCTGTTCACGGATATTTTGAGAATGTCTTTGGGGCGTTTTTTTTTTTTTTTCGTGTCTCTATGGGAACGCACTCACTGTAAAAGAGTCCCTTGGGTAGCTAATGATCTGGCATGTGAGCTACATGACCTGCCCATTGAAGTTGAGACAACATAGGATGGTGTGAATGCTAGGCTTGGTCGAGCACCTTTGTGTCTGGGATTTTGCCTTGTCATTTGTTGTTTCGCAAACTTCTGAGGCGCAGGTTGTGTGGAAGTGATTCAGCTTCTTGGCATGCTGTTGGTACACTGTCCACGTTTCACGTGACGGCTATTTGGCAACGACATTAAGGATTCTCCTAGCGTTTATGAACAGAAGTAAATTTCATTAGCTCCAGCTACAAGGGCCAGTTTATCATGTGTTGTTGGTCAATGTTACTGTGAACGTAAAAAAAGGCTGTTTTATATACTACATTCATAGGGTTTCACCTGCTTGATTATGTGGCATCTTATGCCTGTGAGCTTGACGGAAGTTATATTAAATGGTTTTAAAGAAAATAAGCTAATACGTTTAGAGTTTAGAATAATA
>CM065747.1:4751581-4754081 GCA_033310375.1 Conus canariensis
CTCCATGAATGACCTACTGAAGATACTGACCACTAAGACACAGACTCACCCAACAATGGTCTCCAGAATGACCTACTGAAGATACTGACCACTAAGACACAGACTCACCCAACAAGGTCTCCACGAATGACCTACTGAAGATACTGACCACTAAGACACAGACTCACCTAACAACGGTCTCACGAATGACCTACTGAAGATACTGACCACTAAGACATGACACACCCACCAAAACATGAATCAAATTGGCTGTCACCAGAAGAACACGGCATGCAGGGTTACTGAAGGTGAGAGGTCTTTTCAATGATCACTGAGGTTAAGGCAGGTGATGACCAATGTAGACGGGTTCTATTACGCATTGAAACTGCATGCCTTGTTACTCGACTGCTTAATGTGTATGATTGAAGGCACAGTTCTTCTCGTGACAGGTGTCCAATTTGCCTGATGCAGAGGCGATCAAAGTCATGGATGTACCCAACATCACTCTCATAATTCACAGGTTTTCTCTCTCTCTCTCTCTCTCTCTCTCTCTCTCTCTCTCTCTCTCTCTCTCACACACACACACACACACACACACACACACACACACATACACACACACCACACACACACACACAGAGAGAGAGAGAGAGAGAGAGAGAGAGAGAGAGAGAGAGAGAGAGAAACAGACACACACACACACACACACACACACACCACACACACACACACATACGGACATCGATGCGCGTGCGTGCGCGCGACCGCACATGCACGCACGCACACGCGCCCACATTCATACGCATGCAAGCACTCTTGCGGACACATGCATATACAATCAACACCACGGCCACCACAACAACCACCAGCAGCCCATACTTACCATACATCCAGGTAGGTACGCACCCACTCACATTCATTGCGCACACACAATTATACACACGCACCCCCCCCCCCCCCCACACACACACACAAAATACCACACACACACACACACACCGCGGTGCGCGCGCCCCTACGCCCCACGCACACACACACGCTTACACACACACACACACACACACACACACACACACACACACATACACAGACGTTAAAATCAACAGTAACCACGTTACACACACAGCTGTTCTTGTCGGCATAGTTACCTTGACAACACTGTTCTTTTCGACACAGTTACCTTGACAACACTGTTCTTGTTGACACAGTTACCCTGACAACACTGTTCTTGTTGACACAGTTACCTTGACAACACTGTTCTTGTTGACACAGTTACCTTGACAACGCTGTTCTTGTTGGCACAGTTACCTTGACAACGCTGTTCTTTTTGGCACAGTTAACTTGACAACGCTGTTCTTGTTGGCACAGTTAACTTGACAACGCTGTTCTTGTTGGCACAATTACCTTTGACAACGCGGTTCCTCTTGGCACATTTACCATGACTACGTGTTCTTGTTGGCTCGGTTACCTTGACCACGTTGTTCTTGTTGGCGCAGTAACTTTGACCACAATGTTCTTGTTGGTACAGTTACCTTGACAACGCTGTTCTTGTTGACACAGTTACCTTGACAACATTGTTCTTGTTGACACAGTTACCTTGAAGTTGCTGTTCTTACAATTACCTGTTTTTCTCACAATTACCCAGTCAACGTTGTTCTTATTGACATACTTCCATTTACAATGTGATCTTGTTGACACAATCACTTTGACTAAGCCGTTCTTGCTGATATTGTTGCCATAACTATGATGACGGCTATTTAAACGATGCTGTTCTTCTGGAGTCGCTTATCTTGAGAGCACTGTTAATACTAGCACAGCGGCATTGACAACACCACCTTTGTTCTCATGCATGTTCGCGCACACATACACACACACACACAAACGCGCACACACGCATGCGTGCGTGCGCGCGCGCGCGCGCACACACACACACATGCATAAGCACACATGCACATCATGTACACACACAAGCGCTCGCGCACACACATGGATCTGTGCCCACACATCCATACACACACATGTGTACATTCAACACACACACACATGCAATCATACAAAAAAGGCACAACCAATGTTAGGTAGGCACTCAAGGTCTGACCAGCGCATTGGATTAATGTGTAGGTCAGACATCTCCTAAGTCGTAGCCTCAAGACCCTCTTCTTAAATTCTCTCGTCTTAGTTATTAATTCGTTTATCCATCAGCTTAAAATCATGCGCAGTGTGGTTTCAAAACTTAGCGGATGTGGTGTAGCGTATATGGACTAGTCCGCACGCAGTGACGCCTCCTTGATGAAACTGAAACTGACACTTCTCACAATGCAGTTCCTTTTGACAGTTGCCTTGTCAACGGTAGTCTTGTTGACACAAGCACCGTGACAACGGCGCTGTTGTTGACATAGTTAGCATGATAACAGTACTCTGCTTAAAACAGTTACCTTGACAACGCCGACATCCTCTGCCAGCGGAAGTTACGTATGGGGAAGATTGGCGATGGCGGGTGGGAAGTGTGTGACGATTACCA
>CM065747.1:4756581-4766581 GCA_033310375.1 Conus canariensis
GAGAGAAGGAGAGAGAGAGAGAGAGAGAGATGGAGAGAGATATGCATAAATGTCTCTGTCTATGTAGGTGTATGCATAATGTGTTATCTAAGTACATATACATGTCCTTCTCAGCATCCCTACAACATACCTAATCTTAAAGTAAATGCTTAACTGGACTACAAATTAAAGAGAACACAACATTGAAGGCAAGCTTTAAATCTGAAAAGACTTCACACAAAGACATGCCTGATAATGGTGGTAAATGAGGTTGAAGAGGTAAACAGTCAAACAGCAGATGCTTGCTGGTTATTCTTCGTTCTCCACAAACACATTTTGCTTCGTTTGTATATTTAGTTTTTAAGGCATCAAGTTTTAATTTATAAAATACTGAAATGAAATTTCTGTATTGGTACATATTTTTCACTTGTAAATGAGGAATGCTGTTTACATGTTCATAATTAATTAAATGAGTGTTTTTATCAGCCACACCAAGCAACGTATTTTTGTAGTGTTTTCTGAATCGGCACCAGACGGTTTATTAATTGATTGACTTCAGGTAAAGAAAAGGATATATTCAATACCGCGGCGCACTTTTCATTTCTGGCTTCTCTCTTTGCACATATATCAGCTAGCTCATTACCCCAAATACCACAATGCGATGGAATCCAACAGAAGGTGACATCAGTTCCTTTACATATCAAGACATGAATAAGATGACATATTTCATTTACAAGAAAGTTGTTCGAAACGTTATTTGGAAATTTTATGGTTTGCAGAACAGACATTGAATCCACACAAATAACTACTTTAAATATTGATTGTGACAAGTTAATTAAATGTGACAATGCTATAATAACAGCTATCATTTCGGCAAAATTTTTTATCTGCCTTTTCCGATGGAATATATCTTTTCAACCTTTTGTGATGGAATAACAAAAGCAGAATCTGACTGATTAATAGACAATACTGAACTGTCTGTGTAGACTTTAAGATGTTGAGGATATTTCTCTTGTATATGCATCTTACAGAATAAGATAAAATGTTTGGTTGGTCAGTTTTGCTCACATCAGTGTGGTCAAGATCAAAATGTGCCCTGTTTCTTTCCCAAGCTGGAGGAGAAATCAAGGCCACCTTCGCTAATATCTCAGAACTGACTGTTGACTCTTTCAAAAGACTTTCTGTATAAGAACCAATGGTAGAATATGATAAAATAATCTGAGATCTTTTCGGATAATGAGATCCAGGTTTTATAGCAATCTCATTTTCGTTCACGCCTGTGAGCATTGAACATTTCATTACATATTTGGCAAGTGTTAGCTTTCTCTGTTCGTCTAATGGTAAAATATTGATTTCCTTACAAGTTCGGTAAGTTGAAGCATGGAACGGAAGACCAAGGCATAATTTATAGGCTTTACTATCTATGCTTTGCAGCTTTTGTAACAGGTGTTTAGGGGCACTGAAGAAAGCCTCTTGTGCATAGCATAATTTTGATCGGATCAGTGATGTAGCTAAATGTTTTAAAGTGTTTATATCCTGACACCAGCTTTGTTTACTGATAATTTTCAAAAAGTTTAGAAGTTTTTCTAGCTTTGTTCAGAAGGTACCGAATATGAAAATTCCACTTAATTTAGATGTTAAATATACTCCTAAAAATTTAACTAAAGGTTTGTAGTCAAGCGTGACTGCATCCATTTTAAAAGAGGGCAAATCGCTTGTATCGGCGCCATTGTTAAATAACACCATACATATTTTCTCACAAGAAAGCATGAGAACCATTCACAAACATGTATCTACAAGACTGTCTAATTCATTTTCGTAAAGTTTTTGTAGTAATTAAGTGTTCTTTTAGGACAATTTTTCCTTATTGAAGTATCCATCTATATGCACAGATCGTCAGCATACTGCACAGCTGTGATATTTTTGCTTATATGTTTTGGAAGATCACAGAGTAGATGTTAAACAACACTGGAGCTATCACGGAGCCTTGTGGAATTCCCATTTGTAATGATTTAAATTCAGAGTACGTATTTTCTACTTTAACTTGTAGCTTTCTGTCTTGAACAAATTCTTGATATAATAATACAGACTGCCAGATAGACCCATGTTTCTTAATTTGAATAACGATCTGGCATGCCAGACAGTATCGAAAGCTCTTTTAACATAAAAAATGTAGCCAAAACACTTTTTCGTTTTGTAAATAACTTTTTAATTTGTGTGGTTATTTTTACTATGTGATCGATGACTAATCTTCCTTTTCGAAAACTGGCTTGATTGTGTGGTATTACGTCATATTTATCACAATAATATATCAATCTATTCAGAACTATTTTTTTCCATTAGTTTAGAGACATGAGAGGTTAAAGCTACTGGTCGATAACTACTTACATTTGTTGCAGATTTACATTGTTTTAACATGGGAATTATTACTGACTGCTTCCCATATTCCTGGCATAATCCCCTTTGACCAAATCTGTTGAAATATTTTTGCAAAATGTTATGAAATTATTTGGTAAGTGTTTCAGCATAGAATTTGAAATTGCGTCTAACCCTACAGATGATGTATTGTTAATTAATGAAAAAATAGCATCATTCATCTCATGTATTGTAATAGGTGCATTGACAAAAAGATCACCATTTGCATGTGGCTCATCATAGGGGTGTTTCTTTTCTTCCTCTTCTCGAAGCTGTCTACATTCTGGTGAAAGATTTTCCATTCGCATTGTCCTTGAGAATATATCAACAAACGCTTCTGCCTTTTCCGCTGAAGTTGGAAATTTGTTATTATCCAGTTTAATGGGACATCGGGGAAGATTTAACCCATGTTTCATGTCCCGAAATTTTTTTCCACACTTTCTGAAAATCTTTATGCTGAGAAACCTCTTTGTCACAGAAAGATGACCAATATAAACGTTTAGCTTTGGCTACAACTCTGTTGGAATATGCGTTGGCTCCCTTCATTTCTTCGTGTGTCTTTTCTATCCTATAGGAATGTGCACTTGAATCATTCCAAATTTGATGTTTTTCTTTTTTTTTACTTCCTCAGACTTAATTTTTAAGATGTGCTTTATGTTTCTCTCTCTTTTTTTTTTTTTATTCACGGCTTCTTCGCAATCTTTTGTCCACCACACATTTCCAGCATGATTTGTTTTTCTGTTAATTCTACATTAAGGAATAGTTCATTTGCGGCAGAGAGTATCATTTAACTGAATTTACTATATAAAACATGTATATCATCTTCGTTGTCAAAAATATCATCCACATCAACGTGAGAAAGAAGAGATGAAAATTTCTTCCAGTCTGCGAATTTGTAATTGTATTTGGGTATTTTGTCTTCTGGAAAATTTGTTGTTTCAGAATTTTTATTTAATTCAATCTTTAGTGGAAAGTGATCACTTCCAAGAGTGTCTTAATATGTTTGCCAGATGCAGTCAAAAGCTAACCGTGGAGAAATCAAGGACAAGTCAATGGCACTTGCTCTGTGGGTAGAAATATCTGGCACTCGGGTGATGCTGCCATCATTTAGCAAGCACAAGATGATCCATCAAATTTTCAACGCAGCGTTGCTGGTTATAGTTGAGCTGTCTTTATCCCAGAATGGAGAGTGGGTATTAAAGTCTCCACCAACCAGCCATTTTTCGTTAGAAGTTCTAAACGAATGTAGCCACTCAGTGTTTCGATCATTCGGTCCTTTTGGCAAATAAACGGAGACAACGTGTAGAACATTCTTATTATTAATTCTAACACTTGCCGCGCAAGAATACATGTCTGTTGATCTGATGGAACTGGTGATGGGCATAAAGAATAATCAAAACCTTGCCGGATGTAAATAGCACTGCTTATTCTTTCTTTTACATTAGAAACTTGATTATGTACTGGTGGATAATAAAAGTTAGGCAGTCTGGGTTATTTTGTTTTGCACACATCTAGAGACTGCAATATCAAAATGTGATACTTAAATTTTCCAAGATGCTGAATAAGAAATGATTCATTTGTAGTTATTGATCTGGCATTCCACTGTAAAATGGTAAACATATCAGGTGATCTATCAGGCATGTCTTCAAACAACACCAATAGAACTAATACAAATTTCTTAATAACTAGCTACACAAAAAACCTGTATGCAAAGGAGAAAGATGAGGAAAGAACAACAAAAATGGTTGTTTAGAACAATATCAAATATAAACAAAATCAGACCTGTCAATAGGCGTACATCAGTCCACAGTACGAGGTGTCCATCAAAAGTATCTGGCTGACGGTAAGTGTAAAGACTGCACAGTTTATTTGTTCTGTGTCAGTACCAGTCTCTTAAGGAGTCGTACGTATTCCACCACCGTCCCTGTCGACTTTCAGCAAAGAAAAGGGCTGTCTTGAAGGGGGCAGGTAACGCTGCACGGGTGGTGGGGCCAGGGGATCGTCTGCCTGTTTTCCTGGGTCTGCTCCAAAGAAGCGCTGACGTGTCTGCCCAGGTTGCCTGCTAGGACACTGGCTCCTCTGGTGTTGGGGTGCAGACCGTCCTTCAGTGTTGTGATCTGAGGATTGTCGTGACTTATGAAGGATACATTCTCGATTTTGAACAAGCCAGTGGTGATAAGGGCATTGAAGA
Organism: Conus canariensis; assembly: GCA_033310375.1. NCBI lineage: Eukaryota > Metazoa > Mollusca > Gastropoda > Neogastropoda > Conidae > Conus > Conus canariensis. The sequence continues at coordinate 4,761,167 of CM065747.1, forward strand.
GCTGACGAAAAACTTCAGTATCAGGATCCTGAACTGGAACGATTTCACTTATCACGATCTTCGCCTTCGGATGTTTGCTGGAAATATCTTGAATGCATTGAACGAAAGCTTTGCTGCACACTTTTGGGTCTGACTTCTTCACATCATTTACTCCACAGTGAACAATTATCGCGTCCACTGATTCCTTAGTTGAGGACAAGGCCACTTCAAGCGCCGCTAGAATGTCCTTCATAGAAAAGGTCTTGTGTAGATCTGCACTGAAGCCGTAGGAACGCCCCAATCGGTTCCCGTTGATACTTTTCATCACGGAGTCATGCAGCATCACGATCTTCGGAAGATTAGGCTTTGTTATTCTCTTCGTGTTTCAAGGCATGACGAACTTTGTCGGGGTGCGATTTGACGTCACGTTTGATATTTGCGTCATCTTTCTTCTTCTTGATACTTGATACTTGATGTATTGGGTGTTTGAGGCCTTTTTTACAAGGCCTGTTCACCACTCCTGTTCAAACTAGACTTGCGTGCGTGGCATGGCAAAAGCAGTCTAGTTGTAACAGCTGGGGTCAAATTTGTTTGGCAGACTTTCCCAATGGGCATCCAGTCTTCTTTTAAAGGCACTAATGCTCGGGGCCGTCACCACATTATCTGGAAGACTGTTCCATGTGGACACCACTCACTGCGCAAAAAAGTTAGAACGCAGGTTTAGTCTGGAATGTCCTTTCTCTAGTTTTAGAGAGTTCCCACTAGTGTCTCTACCTTGGTGGAGCTGGAGTTGTGGTCTTTCTGTGTCATATAAGCCTTGCATGAACTTAAAAGTGTCAATCATGTCGCCTCTGTTTCTCCGGTGTTCCAGGCTTGGCAGCTTAAGTACTGCTAGGCGCTCTGGATATGATTTTTCTTTCAGGGGGCCAATGAGTTTTGTTGCTCGCCTTTGAACATCCTCCAGGTCCGCACACAGGGTTTTGAATCTTGGCTGCCATACCGCGTGACCATACTCAAGGATTGGCCTCACAAGGGACTTATAGAGTTGGACAAAGGTTTCTGGTGTAAGGTGATCAAAGGACCTTCTGATGACCCCAAGGATCCTATTGGCCTTTGCCGTTGCTTGTGCCACATGGTTCTTGAAACTAAGGTCCTTGTCCACCAACACTCCCAAGTCTCGCTCTACTTCACTCTCTTCCAGTCTGATAGTGCAATCCTCACCCTCAGAGTTTTTGCTGTTCATACAGTATGTTGCCGCTGTTTTGGGGTTACCAAGCCCAATCACACTGCATTTTTGAGGGTGGAACTTTAATTGCCAATCGGTTGACCACTTCTGGAGTCGGTTGAGATCCTCTTGGAGAGTTTGCTGTGCGTCACTATTGTCGTTTCGGGTGAAGATTTTTGTATCATCAGCGAAAAGCTCAACATGACTCTGGACATGTTGGGGCAAATCGTTGGTGTGTTATTGATTTTTCTCTGTTTCGTGTTTGGTGTGTCTTTTACGGTCAGTTTTGACTTTTCTTCCATCGATGTTTTCTTGTCGGTATTCGACGGATTGAACTTGATTGCTTCGGCATAACTACAAGGCCCAAAATTGTCTGAATCGTTCGTAAAAGCTGTCTGGGTTTGGACGTTGACAGCAGTAGCCCTGGTCTCGATTGACTTGTTCATGCTGGTAAATATAAAACCCTTCCCCTGCCACCAGTATGAGGGCTTTTCTGTATTGCTGTGTGCTGGGGCCAAATTGTGCTTTTTGCAGTAGGTTCACTGATACTACTCATTCATTTATTGAGATATCTCTTAGAGTTTTTCTTCCATGTTGTTTTCTTATACCCTGTGCTATGATTGGTATCATAATAATTTGATTTTGCTGGTCATAAGTATGATAAAAATAAATATAATCAACTTTTTTTTTTTTTTAACAAATTGACAGTTTTCCTGCACACACACACACACACACACACACACACACACACACACACACACACACACACACACACACACATTGCAACACATCAAACCAAAGAGAAAAGTGAAAAAGACTAATGTTCTGATTGACTGAACATTATACAAACATCTGGTATTCGTATTACTGCCAGCAAATGTTTTTCTGTGTAGTAACACATACATAATTGGGGGTACCACAACCCAGATGTAAAGAGACAGCATTTTGCTTTTTGCGGTAGGTTCACTACTAAAATGTTATACTAAACCGACGCTTTCGCCTTATCCAGTCCACTGGTCAAGGGAGAGAACTGCTATTTAAACACCCCAGCAGAGTCAGGGATAATTTCTAGGGTGATTTCCCGTGCCGATTTTCAATTTCGTTGACGAAAAACATCCCAAGTAGACACGGTTACGGGCGAACAAGACGGTGAAAATGACCCCGTGCGTGTACGTGTGCGTGTGTGTGTGTGCGTGCGTGCGTGCGTGTGTGTGCGTGCGTGCGTGTGTTTGCACCATGAATGAAATAGTACTCTACGGTCTATATATTTGAAAGATTCGTCACGATCACTGTGTTTGAAACCTGGCTAGCGATGGGCTGTAATCCGTTTCAATGACTGAAAGAACAGTGGCAGCGTATTCACAAAATGCCAAGCCTTCCATCGGTTGGCCACATGATATGGTTTTAAACAGTGAAATACGCGTTGGTATGATGTAAAATCGGCGTTTTTTTTTGTTTGTTTGTTTGTTTTTTGATAATGTTAGAGAATGTTGGCGTCAGTTGGCAACCTTTATTTTGAAAAGAAAATAATGTCTATACCGGGATTTTTAACAAAAATTGAAAAAGGAGATTATAAGAAGTAGACATTATAGAATCATAATCTGCTAAAAACCCAAAATCAAAGCAAAAAAAAAAAAAAAAAAAAATCAAGATTTTATTGAAAACTGTACTGCTGTGTCTTGCCATACGACAGAGAAGAGAGAGAGAGAGAGAGAGAGAGAGAGAGGAGAGAGAGAGAGAGAGAGAGAGAGAGAGAGATGACATTTGGTGTCGTTTCTTCCAGCATGTACAATCAGCCAACCTACCAGAGGTCAGGGAGAGTGGCATTCTACAGATACGGGCTGGGGGGTCAGAGCGGAAATCCGGTGAAGGCTGACAAAGGCTGGATTCTACACTCTCTGTCCAACTTGAAATACCTGCTGAATCACACTGATGTACGTCTCTCTCTCTCTCTCTCTCTCTCTCTCTCTCTCTCTCTCTGCTCTGTCTGTCTGTCTGTCTGTCTCCTCTGTCTGTCTGTCTCTGTCTGTCTGTCTGTCTTCTGTCTGTCTGTCTGTCTGTCTGTCTTCTCTGTCTGTGTCTTTCTTCTCTGTCTCGGTCTGTCTGTCTGTCTGTCTCTCTCTGTCTCTCTCTTTCTGTCGTCTCTCTTTCTGTCTCTCTCTCTCTTTCTCTCTCTGTCTGTCTGTCTTCTGTCTGTCTGTCTGTCTGTCTGTCTCTCTGTCTTTCTCTCTCTGTCTGTCTCTGTCTTTCTGTCTGTCTGTCTGTCTCTGTCTCTTCTCTCTCTTTCTGTCAGTCTCTCTCTCTTTCTGTCTGTCTGTCTGCTCTCGTCTCTCTCTCTTTCTGTCTGTCTCTCTGTCTGTCTGTCTCTTTCTGTCTGTCTGTCTGTCTGTCTGTCTGTCTCTCTCTTTCTGTCTGTCTCTCTGTCTGTCTGTCTGTCTCTGTCTGTCTGTCTCTGTCTGTCTGTCTCTCTCTCTGTATGTATGTATAGATAGAGATACGTATGTCCTGTTCATCAGAGAGTTAATACATGATGCCCTGTCCACCAGAGAGTCATCGACGTCCTCAAGATGGACGTGGAGGGCTGGGAGTGGGAGTCCCTTCTCACCATGATCCAGGAACACCAACTGCACAACGTCCGACAACTCCTGCTGGAGTTCCACCTGCTCAAAGGGGAGTCCCACCTCCGTGCCCATCTCCAGCTTCTGGCCTCGCTGGAACGGATCGGCTTCAGGAAGTTCTGCGTGAATAAAAACGGACGGCTCCATGAGCAGGCTGTGCGAACCTTCAAACCGTTTCCCGTGAAGAGGGTGCACCTGTACGAGGTGCACTATGTCAACGTGCAGTTCCAGCGACGACCTCGAGGCTAGAGGATAGAATGGAGGATTTTCTTTGAGGAGGAGTGGGGAAGGTGGTGGGGGGGGGGGAGGGAGGTAGGGGGGCTGGGTGGAAGGGAGGGGGACAATGAAGAAGAGGTGAAAAGTCGAAGGTGTGGATCATGTTTATGTGGTGTGTGTGTGTGTGTGTGTGTGTGTGTGTGTGTGTGTGTGTGTGTGTGTGTGTGTGTGTGTGTGCAGAGAGAGAGAGAGAGGGAGGGGGGAGGGAGGGAGAGAGGGAGGAAGATAGAGGCCGCAGGTGAGAGCAAATTCCTGTGGAATTATAAATACTATTGTCATCTTTGCAATTTCCGGTAACTAGAACTTTTCCACTACGTTTACAGTGTATCACGGGCCTAGAGCTTACAGGTCGTTTCTGCCTACGTCATCTGCTAGCATTTGTGGTTTGCTCAAGGCTTTATTACATTCCTAGAAAGTCGGGGGGGGGGGGGAAGGGGGGGGGGGAGAGGGGGATTCCCAGGGAAAAATAAGGACCAGATCCAGCAGCTGTGGTCTCTCACCAACTACAGACATCACAATTTCCCCGTGCGCCGTGATAAAAAATCAGTCATGTTCAGTAGCCTAGGGTGCCTCCTCAGGTACGCGCGCATGTCAACCTTTTCTTGTTTGCCGTCCATCGAGGTCAGTCCACTGCCCGTCCACGCAGCCATGGTCAGTGCCCCTAGCAAGGTGCTTGTGCTTCAAACTGGACACTTTCATGCTATCGGTGTCGACGAAAGTATAGCACGGCCAGCCTGGGAAAAGTATAGCACGGCCAGCCTGGGAAAAGTATAGCACGGCCAGCCTGGGAAAAGTATAGCACGGCCAGCCTGGGAAAAGTATAGCACGGCCAGCCTGGGAAAAGTATAGCACGGCCAGCCTGGGAAAAGTATAGCACGGCCAGCCTGGGAAAAGTATAGCACGGCCAGCCTGGGAAAAGTATAGCACGGCCAGCCTGGGAAAAGTATAGCACGGCCAGCCTGGGAAAAGTATAGCACGGCCAGCCTGGGGAAAGTATAGCACGGCCAGCCTGGGAAAAGTATAGCACGGCCAGCCTGGGAAAAGTATAGCACGGCCAGCCTGGGAAAAGTATAGCACGGCCAGCCTGGGAAAAGTATAGCACGGCCAGCCTGGGAAAAGTATAGCACGGCCAGCCTGGGAAAGTATAGCACGGCCAGCCTGGGAAAAGTATAGCACGGCCAGCCTGGGAAAAGTATAGCACGGCCAGCCTGGGAAAGTATAGCACGGCCAGCCTGGGAAAAGTATAGCACGGCCAGCCTGGGAAAAGTATAGCACGGCCAGCCTGGGAAAAGTATAGCACGGCCAGCCTGGGAAAAG
>CM065747.1:4779081-4786581 GCA_033310375.1 Conus canariensis
TTGGCAGCAGCAGCGTCTCCAGCCCAACTGGCTCAGCGGGTAGTCGGTCCCGGGCACAGTGGCAGGTAGGGTGGTTATCGGCACTGAGGCCGACCTTTCCACGCCGACAAAAGGCGGAGAACAAGGGGGTAGTCTCAGCTACGGCCCTGACCCTCAGTAAATGGCAGCCAGTCTCCCTCAGTCCAGGGAACACTTCTACCTGGGGAAAACTGATTAACTACCTTGATTATCATGGCTACTATTCATTACAATCACGACTACATTCATATTCATTAGCCACATCATATTTCACTAGAACTTGGAACAAACATCAGCATATTCTTTCTTCAACACTACAACATTCCCTTTTCCGGAATCATAACACTACAACATTCCCTTTCCGGAATCATAACACTACAACATTCCCTTTCCGGAATCATAACACCACAACATTCCCTTTTTTTCTGGAATCACAGCACCACAACATTCCCTTTTTCCGGAATCACAACACTACACAGGAAAGGATTTCCATATAAACCTTTCAGAATTTAGTTTTCCAAACTGGGGAAAGGATTTCCACCTAGACCCTCTTCAATAAACCATGCATACAATTCATTACACACAATGATTACTTTCATTACACACAATTAATGATTACTTTTCATCAAACTATAAACGTCACGACACAATGTTCATTTCATTTCATATAATCACCAGTTTTTTAAAAGGTTTCTTTTCAGAAAGATTCATCTACTTCAATATATGCAAGGGAAAGATTTCCACAACACTCTTATTTACCAACACACAATTATTCAGTGTTTATATCAAGAGTGAGTTAAATACTCATCCACATCAAAATGAAAATCATTATCTATGAAGTCTCTATCGCTCACTCTGGGAGCTTATTATCCATAGCATCAAAACTCTCCCTCTTCTCACAAACCATATTAGAATAAACACCTTTTTTCATCATGAAGTTCATAACTAGTTAAGTCACAGAATAAACAAAATCTTTTTTTTTTCCTGAAGACCACTTCCTTTAACACTCACTTCATCTATTTATGTTTTCTGACAGCATTTCGTTTTGTTACCCTATCAAGTCATAGGATAACAGAACACAACAAATACTTTTTTTTTTTTAAACAAAACCTTCACAAGTGTGCTGAGGAAGTTTCAGTCGCTCCTAGCTGGGAATACGGTTTCAGTTTGCTAATAAATAAACATTGTGGTGATAAATACCTGACTGCCACCAAAAATAGCTGGAGTCCCTCTTCAGCCTTCTGTGTTGTTGCGTTGCCGGAATCACTGCAGAGACTGCCTAACTGGTTCAACTCACCCGGCTTTTAACAGTGCGCAGGTGAGCAGCAGTCAGCTGAATTTTCCAACCGGCTTCCGGACAACTACCTTCCAGTAAGCACGGTTGCATGAAAATTTGTGACTGGACAGGAAACGTTCTGTCACAGGAATCTTACCTTTGAAAGGATTGTAAATTTTCACGGGAGAACATATTGTGATTGTCGTGGCTTTGTCATTTCTGGATTGATCTTCCACTGAATTTGCTCCATGATTTATTTTGTCATTTCTGGATTGATCTTCCACTGAATTTGTTCCATGATTTATTTTGTCATTTCTGGATTGATCTTCCACTGAATTTGCTCCATGATTTATTTTGTCATTTCTGGATTGATCTTCCACTGAATTTGTTCCATGATTTTTTTTTTTTTTTTTTTTGTCATTTCTGGATTGATCTTCCACTGAATTTGCTCCATGATTTATTTTGTCGTTTCTGGATTGATCTTCCACTGAATTTGTTCCATGATTTATTTTGTCATTTCTGGATTGATCTTCCACTGAATTTGCTCCATGATTTATTTTGCGTAGACTCTAAATCTGTGTTGCAATCTGTTCCAATTCAATTCCATCAATATTTCACGGATCTGTCTATTTCTTTGATATTTTATCCATAGCGTTCAAATGAAAGGAACGAATTTTTTTTTCTTTTCGGCGCATTGTGGGTTTATTCAAAATAAATATACTGATCGTTTCGTGAAATTGGTGACATGAACTACATCAAATGTTGTTGAACTGCTTTGTATATTATAATGAACGGAACTTTGCAACATGATATAAAACAACAAACTGGCACCTTTTCTTCCTTCTGACACAAGAATATCTTTTTAATGAAATGAACAAGGTCGACCAGAGTTATCAGAAGTTTAGCGTTCATGTTGTGATCAGGTTCGCCATCTAAAAATACTGCGAAGAAATCAACTGCCTATGTCATGTAAACACAGAGCTTTGCATATTCTATGTCACTGTGAACAAATAGGACGATTTTTTCCCCTTGTAGAAGTTGTTGTAAATGTTTTGCCGGTTTCGGATGATGAGTCAGTTTGCGTAAACTGTTTCTGAATGGCCTCTCTCCTCTCTCTCTCTCTCTCTCTCTCTCTCTCTCTCTCTCTCTCTCTCTCTCTCTTTACCCCCACCTGCACAATGAGCTGTTCTATGTTCTCTCTTCATCTATCCTTCTTTCTCTTTCTTTCTTTTTTCTCTACTTCTATTCTCCTGTGTCTTTCTTTCTCCGTGCGCTCTCTTTTTTTTTTTTTTTTTTTTTTTTTTTTTTTTTTTTTTTTTTTTTTTTTGATATATTTTTTTATTTCCTTCCTCATTCTCTCTCTTCCATTCCACAGTTCCTTCTTTCTCTCATCTCCATTCTTTCATCAACATGATCTTTCTCTTTGCTGTACATTTCCGGATGCAAATTATCACATATTTTTTGTTGTTAATCATATTAGTACATGTTTGACATTATTGTAGTAAATAATCCGTGAAACGTATTAGAAACGAGTTATCTTTTTTATCGGCTTGAAAGGATTTGAGTGAGAGTTCAATGTATGCCGAGGAAAGGTTGTTTTCTTTTTGTTGGATATACACACATACACAAACAAACAAAAATCACTATTCACAATCCTCTGAGTTCTTACAAACTACAAGCACATAAAGGCAAACAAACACACCCGCTCACTCCACTCACATCCCCTCCCGTCCCTACCCACCCACACCCCCACTTTCTCTCTTCTTATGAATTAATAATACTTAAACAATATACATAATTATACAATTTATAATAATGAAGTAATGTTTTCTCCGTGTGGTACCATGTGATAGCTGTTGTATATAACGCATAACATAATTGTGTTCACTGTAATGATCCTTCAAAATATAGATTTAAACAGACGTAAGCATTTCCCAGCTGAGTGTACACACCAGCACCGAAATCCCATCTATCAGTGTCTTTATATTTCTTTAACAATCATAAGAAAGTTAATTATATGTTCTTCAGCCCGCTACCAATATGACATCGCTACACCACAGCCGTGCCCCGCCGACCAACCAACAAACCAACCTACCAGCTAAGTTGCCGATCGGCCTACGGGTCCCAGCCGCGGCATCGCCATGCCAGACAAACAGCGGGCCACAGGCTACAACCACACTCAATGATATTTGAATACCTTATGAAATTACCTACACATCCTGAACATATCCTCTCATGCACGTATTAAATCCAGGTATCTTATGATTTTGATTATCAATTTTCAAATAATACTTCATAATTGATCCAATTAGTGTTAAATTTTTGCAGATTCAATTGTACAGTTGCTATGTATTTTTCAAGATTATATCTTCTCTTTAGTATTTTTAGAAATACTGTTATTGAAGGCTTACATTTGTTTATTTTACAGCTAAAAATGTAGTATTTGGCTATCAGTATTATAAGATCGAATGTAGTATCAGTTGTGGAATTGTCATCTGCTCCAAATATTATTGTGTTTTCAGTCAGAGACAGATTATTCGCTATTAAACACTTTCCTTTTATTACTTCTTGCAATGATTTCCAGAAATCATTGACGTGTATGCATCTCCAGAACATATGTTCAATGCTGTCTTTTTCCTCTTCACAGAAACTACAGTTATAACTTTCTACTATTCCCATTTCTTTCAGAGCTACATTAGTTGCAATTATTCGATGCACTATTCTCATTTGCATCCATTTTAGCTTAATATCCTTAATTTGATGAATTTTTCTAAAACATTTCTTCCAAGGTATCTGTCTATTCAGCTTCTCCGTCCATTTTGCACAACAGTTTGGTTCCCAGTTATCTTTTACTATAATTCTGTAATAAGTTTTGGAACCTTTATCTACAGAATATATTTTCTTTAATGCTGTGCTGACTTCTGCTTCAATGTTATCTTTTATCTCATTCTCAAATCCTTGTTCCCTGATGTATCGTTTAATGGATAATATACACCCACCATAAGATAGGAAATCTATTTCAATGTTATACTTTGTTCTAAATTCCTCATGGGATAGTGAATCTCCATTTGCTTGAAACAAATCAGATACTCTAAATACATTTCTATTGTTCCAGTTTTTGTGTTTTATTAGTTTATTTCCTATTTTAAAATGTTCATTGTAAAGGATTGGTTCTGCAAGTAGTTCTCTAGCATTTTCTGGTTTTATTTTATAATAGAACTGCTTATACGACATGAATACATGTTTCCAGAAAACATTGTCTTGAGTGGTGATGCACAGATGGTTTGGAGAGTACTTCTCAATGTTCTCAATAATTGGGTATGAAAAGATCAACATGTCTCTCCATCTGTGTGTTGTTTGTCTCAGTCTTTTTATCCATGTTAATTTTAAAGCAGTGATGAGAGCATTTATGTCAGGTAGATTCAACCCACCATCCTGTACATCTTTAATAACTGTTTTTCGACTAATTCTGTCTTGTTTTTTATTCCATACAAACCAGTAACATAAGTCTTGTAATTCTTTAACAAATGTGTCAGGTGGATTTGGAAGCATCAACCATAGGTAAGTCAGTTTTGACAGAATTAATGATTTTAAGACAGCAATTCTTCCTAAAGGGGTAATGATTCTCTTTAGCCAAATTTTAAATAGTGCCTTCACTTCTATCATTCTATCTTTGTAGTTTCTTTTTTCCATGTGTGTTAAGTCCTGAGTAAACCAAATTCCTAATATTTTGAATTCTTTTGGATTCCAGATCATCTTTAAATGTTCCATATATCTTATTTCACTATGCTTTTGTCTTCCAAGCCAAATTACTTGTGTTTTCTCTTTGTTTAAGAATAAACCTGATGTTTTCCCAAACCTATCGAGAATCTCGATAGATTTTTCAAATGATTTCTTATTCCCTGTGTTCATCAGTTGAGTGTCGTCGGCAAATTGTGATATCTTGTGTTCTTTCTCCCCGATTTGTATACCTTCAATACTATTTTCTTCTTTGATCATTACGGATAATATTTCTGCACATAATACGAAGATATATGGTGAAACTGGATCTCCTTGCCTACAACCCCTTTCTATTGAGAACCATGGTGATGTTTGGCCATTTACGATAACAGTAGACTTAATGTTTTTGTAGAATACTTCTATCCATTTACATATATCTTTACCTAAACCTACAGCCTCCAGCACTTTGTGCATAAAATCCCAATCTAACGAGTCGAACGCCTTTTCGAAGTCTAAATTAATTAGCATCCCTGGGATATTATTTATGTTGAGATGGTGTATTATGTCATAAATTAACCTAATGTTACTACCTATGTATCTATTTGGGACAAATCCTGTCTGGTCTTCACTAATCAGTGATGGAAGGACCTTTTTAATTCTGTTAGCAATACAAGTGGAGCCAATTTTATATATAAGGTTTAAAAGTGAAATAGGTCTCCAGTTTTTTACATATTCTTTTGGTTTTCCTTCTTTGGGTATACAGATTATAATACCTTCTTTCTGGGTGTTTGATAGTTCGCCTTCTCTGAAACTTTCATTTAGAGCTCGGGTTACAAACACGCCAATTTGTTTCCAAAAAGATTTGAAAAACTCAGCTCCAAACCCATCCGATCCAGGGCTTTTTCCGTTCTTCATATTTTTCAACGCAATCCCTGCTTCTTCTATTGTTATTTCACCTTGTAATGATTTAGTCTGTTCTTCTGTTAGTTTCGGTATCTTATTCACCAAATCTTCAATATTGCATTTCACAGTTGATCTTTTTCGGTATAGATCCTCATAAAAATGTTTTACTGTAACTTTTATGTCTTCTGGTTTGTCCAGTATATTACCTTGTCCATCCAGTAGTTTTACAATTTGTTTGCTAATAAAGTTACGCTTTTCTAAACTGCAGAAATATTTACTAACCTTTTCCCCATCTGCAACCCATCTTGCTTTTGATCTTAGTAGTACACCATTCATAACCTTTTCTCTTAGTGATATCAGTTCTCTATTACTCTCTTCAATTGTCTTCAAATCCTCCTCTGATTTAAGTTCTTTACTCTCAATATCTTTAATAGTTTGCATAAGGTTGTTTTCTTTACATTGTGATTCTCTTTTTTTAATTGTGGCATACTGGATGGATTTATCTCTTATCTTCATTAGTAAGAAGTCAAGAAAGACCCGATCAGACACTGTTAGTTTAGGGTCTGAGCTGTTCGACTGGTTTTCATCTTGGCTATTGTTAGCATTAATATCATTCCCCTCATCTTTATCTGTGTATTCCTTTGTTATTTCTTCTATTAGATTATTTATTCCGTCTACATATTCTTTATCTTTTAGTAGAGATGTATTAAATTTCCAAAAAGTTTTGTGTTTAATCTCCTTTCCGAATTGAAGCTTTAGTGTAATCAGTGAATGATCAGATCTATAGCCTGGTAAAATGTCAGCATCTTCAAAATACCAGATTAAATATTCTGACAGAAGGAAGAAGTCTAGCCTACTTTGTTGCAAGGGGGTAGGTCTACGCCATGTGTATCTCCTACAATCCGGGTTGTTTTCTCTCCATATATCTGCTAATGACAAATCTTGTATCATATCCTCAACTGCTTTTTTAGCTTTTGGGTTATTTATGTGTTTATAATTGTAACAATCAATTTCCTGTTCTAGTACCATATTAAAATCCCCCACCACAATAACGTTGTTATTTTTGTACGTTTTAATCTTATTTGTGAGTTCCTCATAGAATGCTGGGTCGTCTTTGTTTGGTCCATAAACACTTACTAGCAACAGTTCCTTTTCATTTGTTGTAAATGATATGATGATAAAGTTACCCTGCATATCTGTTTCCACCTTATTTATTTTGAATTCGAAATTATTGTTAAATAGTATTGCTACTCCTCGAGCATTAGATCTGTATGAGGAGAAAAAGCAGTCATACCCCCATTCCGCTTTAATGCACTTTTCCGTATCTTTTTCAAAATGAGTATCTTGTAGGCAGTATATAGAGTATTGTTTTTTTCTTAAATAATGAAATATATCTCTTCTTTTCTGATAATTCCCTAGACCTTGACAGTTTAATGATGAAATTGTTAACATGTTTACCTTGTTACCTACTGAATCCATGGTGTTTTCCTTGTAGTCAAAAACATTAAATAAAAAACCATCAAGTGCCACAAGAGGAATAAAAGCAACAAACAGGAATCCAGTTCAATGTCACAAGGGCCAAG
>CM065747.1:4796581-4809081 GCA_033310375.1 Conus canariensis
CAGAAACGTGGCTGGCATTTTGCTTCAAACCATTTGAACTAAAACCGTGCAGGACATCCTATGGTGGAATAGAAAACAGCAAGCAAAACTCACGTGTGTGTGTGTGTGTGTGTGTGTGTGTGTGTGTGTGTGTGTGTGTGTGTGTGTGCGCGCGCGCGCGCGCGCGCGCGTGTGTGTGTGCGGGCGTGCGTGCGAGCGTACGTGTGTGTGCGTGTACGTATGTTTGTGTGTGTTTCTGCATGTGTGAGTGTGTCTGTGCGTGTGTGAAGAGATGGTGGGGGGGGGGGGGGGGAGGGGAGGGGGGGGGGAGAAGAGGAAGGCTTGATTCTAAGCCCTCTCACGCCGTGCATATGCCGCAGAGGTGAGGACAGGAGGTCTGCATGAAGGACCAGTAGTAAGGAATCTGCGTGCACTGAGCCGCCGATGTGAACCGGCAATACGCATCGTCCTCGTCAGGGCAGATTTCTGAAAACACAACAACAACAACAGTTAGTTTCATAGTGAGGTGACTGCATGCGAAAATTCAAACACATTTTAAAAATAGGGAATGGAAAGTAAATCCGCCAGTTAACAGGGACAAACCACAAGACAAAACACGACGCGTTTCGACCTCTTGGGTCTTCTTCAGGCGAGATAAACAACATTCAGGACAATGAAAACGAAGAACGAGCAATCACCTATCTTCCCAAAATCGGCGCCAGATGGGCGTTGGAGAACGTTTGAGTACGTCCATCTTGCGCTGAATTTGAGAAGATAAGTGATTGCTCGTTCTTCGTAATGCCCAACTTGCGCCGAATTTGAGAAGATAAGTGATTGCTCGTTCTTCGTTTTCATTGTCCTGAAGGTTGTTGATCTTGCCTGAAGAAGACCTAACAGGCCGAAACGCGTCGTGTTTTGTCTTGTAATTTGTTTGTCTCTGTTAACTGGCGGATTTTCTTTCAGTTCCTTAAAAACTAATAATAATAATAATAATAATAATAATAAGAGCAACAACAGTTTGGTCAGTGAGGATGGTGTAGACAACGAGTTGAGTGTAGTGTAGACAACGCGTTGAGGATGGTGTAGACATCGCGTTGAGGATGGTGTAGACAACGCGTTGAGTGAAGCCCCATTCCCACTTCATGACTGAACTCACACTGAACTGTGCTTCTTTGGACGTCTTCGTGTCAACCAGCCAGGAGAGAAACGGACACCTGCCGTGTTTGTTGAACAGCAAAAGCAACGCGCTGTACCCAGTTCAGTCCACGTTGTTTACAGCCTAGCCGACCCCACGGGGCCTCGTCAGTGATGTCACGTCGCTAAAGTCAATTCCGTTTACGTAAGTAACTACCCCCCACCCCCCACCCCCTCCCTCCACCACCACCACGACACATCGAAATACGATGATACTGGATGGTTCGAAGGAGGACAGGGGAAGGTAGGGGGAAGGGGGGAGGGGGGAAGGCGTAAGTTATTACCTCTCCCCCTATAACCTTCCACCCCATCCCCCAATGACGCATCGAAAGACGATGATACTGGATGGTGGGGGGAGGAGAGGTAGAGGAGAGTGTAGGGGAGGGCGGAAGGGTTTAAAATGGGGGAGGCGGCTTCGTTACTTTTGAACCTATGGAACGCTCAACAACCCACTGGGTTGACACAACACGTAGCTCATATCCATACTGCATCAAGGTAATGATCGTAGGTCTACATGAAAATTGTTGAGCTCAACAAGCGGGAGTTGACGCATAAGACACCAAGCATTCTCTTGCCCAACACATCCCAGCAATATAAACCATCAGTCATCATAGGACTCGACAGTAAACAGCCATGAAATCGCGATTCTCTCCCTTTAAAAGACTTGTTTCTTCAAAATATTTCTCTTTGTGTATGCTAGAATGACTTCAACGTAAGGATTCTCTCCCTTTACAGACATGTTTTCTGGCGCACCCTTCTCTGTGTCTGTACTCAAATTACCTCCCTTAGGGACTCATTGCCTTCCTTGCCTTATCAGATTTACCTCGTAATGAAAAACATGCTGGAGGTGAATGTCTGTTTGAATTGACACTTCTTGTAAGTGTGCGTTAATAGCAACAGAGAGAGAGAGAGAGAGAGAGAGAGAGAGAGAGAGAGAGAGAGAGAGAGAGAAAGAGAGTACACACACACACACACACACACACACACACACACACACACACACACACACACACACGCACGCACGCACACACACACACACACACACACACACACACACACACACACACACACATACTTGCGAACGCAAAAGAGAGAGAGAGAGAGAGAGAGAGAGAGAGAGAGAGAGAGAGAGAGAGAGAGACAAGACAAGACAAGACAAGACAAAATTCTTTATTTACGAGGATAATAGATAAGCACTGACGTGCTTTTTTACATCCAGTCCTCGCCCTGAGTAGGGACTACAACATGCTGTGAAATCAATTAATGTAAGAAAGCAAAGAAGCAAGCAAAGCGGTCATGTAATCATAGAGGAACATCAAATGAAAATAGAAGAGAAATGAAAACAAAACAAAAAATAAGAATAATAATAAACAAAACAAACAAAATAATAATAACAAGAGAATAAAATAAAAATAAAAATGAGAATAACAATAATGAAGAGGAAGGGGAGAGTGGGGGTAGGGAGTGAGGTGGGCTGGGGGAACATATGTAAATGTACTACAACGTACAAGATTGGCATGTATGAAAACAGACAGTGAAGTGAATATGACAAAGTGCGTACATATTTTTGAACACACACGTACACGCACGCTCGCACGCAGAGAGAGAGAGAGAGAGAGAGAGAGAGAGAGAGGGAGAGAGAGAGAGAGAGAGAGAGAGAGAGAGAGAAGAGAGAGAGAGAGAGAGAGAGAGAGAGAGGCAGAGCAAGGCACAACATGTAATCATTTTTCGCAAGGCATGAAAATACGTAGAAGGTATTAAGCAAAGTGAGATGAAATTGGGGGGGGGGGGGGGGGGAGGAGAAAAAAAGAAAAACAAAAGAGAGAGAGAGAGAGAGAGAGAGAGAGAGAGAGAGAGAGGATGGAAGGGAGAGGGGGAACAGCATGAAATGTAACGATTTGGAATGGAAATGTACTAAAACGTACAACAATTAGCATGTATAAAATCAGACAGTAAAAAAGAATATGACAAAGTATGTACGGAATTCGGAACATACACATGCACGCACGCACAGACAGAGAGAGAAAGAGAGAGAGAGAGAGAGAGAGAGAGAGAGAGAGAGAGAGAGAGAGAGAGAGAGAGACAGTGAGAGAGAGAGAGAGAGAGAGAGAGAGAGAGAGAGAGAGAGAGAGTGAAAAAAGGGCACAACATATAATCATTTTTCATAAGATTATATCCATATGCACACATATATATACCCACACACACATACACATACATGCATATACATATATATATATATATATATATATATATATATATATATACATATACACACATACACACACACATACACACGCACATACATATACATGCGCACACGTACACATACATATACACACATACACACACATACATACATACATACAAACATACTACATACATACACACACTCACATTGGTGATATATATATATGTATGTATACATATATACATATATAAACATATATATACATACACATACACATACACATACATACACGTATACATATATATATAAAAATACTTGATACATGATAAAAAGAAGAAAAAAAAATAGAAAAGACAAATTGGTTAAGTACATGAAAAGGGGATGATTTATGCTTTTGAGATCACTTGTTGGTATTACTTATGTTTTTTTTTTTGTTTTTTTGTGTTTGTTTTTTTACCGCAGAAGATGGGTAAGGTAAGTGTTTTTGAAAGTTGTGGTACAATGGATTTGTTTGATGGATTCTGGAAGGGAGTTCCACAAAGAGGTTCCCGAGTACGTTAGACTTGATTTAAATAGGTCAATTCTGGGGATTGGGATATGGAGTTTGTGGGAGTTTCTCGACGAGACTTTTGAGAATCGTCTCATTAAAGTTGTTGGGGCATTCCCGGTCAGAATCTTGTGCATCATTAGCCCTTTGTTGTATTTGAGTCTCTGGCTGAATGGAAGAATGTGAAGATGTTTATAATCAGAGCTTTCGAGGCTAGTTTTCTTCAGAAGGATTAATTTGAGCGCTCGTTTATGTAGGCTGAACAATGGTTTTAGTGTGTTTGCACTTGCAGAATCCCATATAGTCGATGCATAATCAACATAAGACTGAATATGAGCATGGAAAAAAGTTTTCGTGAATGAAGGTCAAGAAAGTGTTTGATTTTGGTGAGCTGATAGACTTTCTGGGAGAGCTTTTTGCATAGTAACGTTATGTGGGGATTCCAGCTGAGACTATTGTCAATTATTAGTCCTAATACTTTATGATGAGTGACTTGTTCCACAAGTACATTATTGAGGTGTATAGGAGGGAAATCATTGGTGAGCTTTTGTCTTTTTTGCCTAGTTGTAATGTACATCAGTTTTGTTTTTTGAGGGTGAAGTGACATGTGATTTAGTTCGGTCCATTTTACAAGGTCATTGGTACTCTCTTGCAAATGTTTTGAAAGACTGGAAGGATCATTATGGCTGGTGTGAATTGTGGTGTCATCTGCAAAGAGGTCGCATGCAGATCTCACATGTAGGGGTAGGTCATTAATGTAGATTGAGAAGAGTAGCGGGCCTAAAATGGAGCCTTGTGGAACGCCATACTTAAGAGTTGTTATAGAAGAGACAGTCGTCCCGATAAGACGCATTGTTGTCGTTTTGTGATGTATGATTTTAGAAGGATAAGGGCGGATTTTGAAAGACCGTATACCTCCAGTTTTCGAATAAGGAGATTGTGGTCAATGACATCGAATGCTTTTTTAAAATCAACGAATAAGACACCACAATATCTGTTGTTATTAATATTATTAAGCCACACATCTACAAGATTGATTAATGCAGAATGGCAGGAATGTTTCTGTCTGAAACCAGACTGTCCGGGATGGAGCAAATCGTACTTGTTGAAGTGATGAAGGATGTGTTTATTTAAATGCTTTTCTAGAGGTTTCGAAAGGATAGATAAGATTGATATTGGTCTGTAGTTTGAAGGATCAGTATTATCACCAGATTTATGAATGGGTATAACTTTTGCTTTTTTGAACGCATTAGGAAAATAGCTTTTATCTATGCACAGATTAAAGATATACGTTAACGTGTCAGTTATAACTGGAGCCGAGAGTTTCAGAATTTTGCCATCTATGCCATCAAGTCCACGTGTTCCTGACTGTTTGAGATGAAGTAGGTACTGATACACCTCGTGCACAGTTATGAGTGGAATGTGTAGTTCAGACGTGATTTTTTTGTCGTGACAAAATTGATGGAGTTCTTTAAGTTCATTAGAGCTTGAATGATCAGTAGTAACAACTGTATCTGGAATGGTAGAGAAGTGAGTGTTAAGTTGTTCAGCAGAAATACTCTCTCTCTGCGCGCGCTTGTGACCGACAGACACGCTTCACATCACTGTCCTGAATATTCGGATATTCTATGTGATTCACGGAATGGAGTGCTTCAATTTTTACACGCAATGATTCTTTTGGTTCAGTACTTACACCTCTGAAAGCGTGGTGCTTCTACTGAGCGCACAAAGTGAAATATTCTAGTCTATTTGTTTGTGATTGTGTGTGGTTCTCTCTGCCGACACGGACCACGCAGCGCGAGCCAGCAAGCCAACAGCATGTAACGCGCAGAAGGTAGGAAGGAGGCCAGCGCACAGCTGGAAATGCTTTGTACTGTGTAGCAGACCTGGCAAAGACTGTGTGCTGCCGCATGGCAAGACTGTGCTGCCGCATGGCAAGACTGTGCTGCCGCATGGCAAGACTGTGCTGCCGCATGGCAAGACTGTGCTGCCGCATGGCAAGACTGTGCTGCCGCATGGCAAGACTGTGCTGCCGCATGGCAAGACTGTGCTGCCGCATGGCAAGACTGTGCTGCCGCATGGCAAGACTGTGCTGCCGCATGGCAAGACTGTGCTGCCGCATGGCAAGACTGTGCTGCCGCATGGCAAGACTGTGCTGCCGCATGGCAAGACTGTGCTGCCGCATGAAGAACTGTGCTGCCGCATGAAGAGGCCTGACTGAGGTGATACTCTCTATTATTGTTTTTGTTTCTAGTGTCGTATGACCATGTAAACAACCATGTGTGACACGCCCACTGCAGGCTCCGACTTCACGGGGCCTGCAACAGTATCCAAGGACACCCCTCATAGAGGCACACTCCGTGACACAGCTGATCCACTACAAAAAAAATTCCACTGCAGCAGACGTGAACTGGCCAC
Organism: Conus canariensis; assembly: GCA_033310375.1. NCBI lineage: Eukaryota > Metazoa > Mollusca > Gastropoda > Neogastropoda > Conidae > Conus > Conus canariensis. Next base: position 4,802,911 of record CM065747.1, read on the forward strand.
ATGGAGGCAATGCCTCATACACAGATACCACCCTGACAATCTACCCAGTGAATTTTCAGTCAACGTAGAGTCAAGGGACTTTGACGAATGTGCCATCAGCATCAGTGACACTTCCCCAATTAATCTGTGCCCCCCACTACCGTCTAACTTCGCCAAAACTGTTATAAGATTATTAGTTCAGGGGCGTCAGATAATCGTTATCACGCTGTATGTTAGGAGTGGTGATGATGTTGAGGGAACAGTGCTATTGCAAGGTGCCGGCTGTCCTACGTTTGGTGTTGAAGAAATTGACCAAATTAGCCCAATAGTAGGTCATCTTTCAGCCAGTGACTTAGCAGGTGACATTGACAAAACTTTTCATGAAAGGATCCTAGCTTTACCCTTCCCTGATCTGGAAGACAGTCATACGTGTACCAGTCCAATGCCCAGAATATCCGAAGATGAGTCCACTGAACTAGATCACCACACAAATGTCAAAAAACCGGCAGACCTACGACCAGACATAGACCACCGCAGTGTCAAACGAGCCCATCGACGAAGATCGTCAAACAGATTCATTCGCCACCCTGTCAAAGTGACCACATCACCAAAGCTCATCAGGTCACTGCAAACCCTACAGGAGAATGTGGACTACAACACACACCGTTTGTCAGATGCAGAAAATATTGTTCAAAGCCATATTCTAGATTTAAAAGAACAGATAAAAAATGAACTCAAAAGCTTTGCCAAAGAGAAATTAGAGTCCCTTGAAGATCTATGCAAATCACTGTCTACTAAAGTTAAAACATTAGAAAATGAAAATCACAAATTGAAATCAGATGTTGGCGAGCATAAAAGAATTATTACAGATCTCAAGAAGCGGCTTGCCCCCAGTTCTTCTCATGAGTACCCCCCACTGAAACCTGCCTGTGAACCTGCCATGTCCACTGCTCCTATTCTTTTTTCCACTGCTTTGAAGAGGACCAGTCTGCATCAAGCGACCACAACATCACAGATGCACAGATCACCTGACCTGTCTAAGACCCACCAGCCCTCCACCCCTACCCAACCACCCAGCGGTCAACCCAGTCCCACCTCCGTCCAAGTAAAAACACTCTCTGCTCCCAGCCTCTCTTCCACCCATTCCCACCTCCCTTCCTCTGATCTAGCTGACACCAGTCTCCATGCCAGTCCCGCCCCTCCCAGGTTAGACAGTGCTCCTGTCTACTCCATCCCAGTCATAAATCGTTTTGATCCATCACCATCATCACCTGATCATCAGTCCATTCCTGTCCATGTCTCCAAAAGACAAAGAGCTACTCCCAGCCCACCCCATTGTCTCCAACAAACATCATTGGAAGAACAGACGGACTGTTTGATTATAGGAGATTCCACAATACATAACATGGATGCACACAAAATGAACACAGGTAGCTTCAAATCAGTTCAGAAAATCAGTGTGTCCGGTCTCAGGGTCTCTGACATACAACACTGGCTTGAATCCCGTCCACCCAATGCCCATATGGATAGAGTTGTTTTGCATGTAGGAATCAACGACTGTAAAGGGGGAGAGATTACAACACAACAATGGAGGGCTCTCCTTTACTCATGTCAAACGACCTTCCCCAGTGCAACAGTCGTGGCCTCTTCCATCATCCCCGCATGTGGTAGACATTTAATGAATCCAGCCATTGTTCAATCCAACCTAAAGCTTCAGACAGTATGCAGGGAACTGTCTGCAGTATTCGTAGACAACAAAGATTCCTTTCTTGCTAGGAGTGGTGCCCCCAGGAAAGACATGTACAAATCTCCCCTAGACATCAGCCACAAAGGTTTGCTAAAACTAGCATGGAACATCAAATACTGTGCTAGGGCCTCCTCTACGCACGACTCCGCCCTGCTGCAAGCCACAGATGTCAATACAACACACACACCAACACACCATCAGCCCCATGTTCCGGCCAGCGCTGCTCAACCATCCCAGCGCTACACTTCAGCGGTCACGTCTAAGCAGTACAACACAGGCCGCGCCCCCCTGTTGAGAACCCCAGCTTCTCAGATTCCGATGGCCGGCCCTGTCAGTACTTCAGTGACTAACGCCAACGCGCAGAGCACCGGTCCCCAACCACTGCCCACTTACGGCACCGCTGTTCCCGCCACAGTGCCTCCCTCCACCCCCGCTAATCCTCTACAGGCCATTGCTGAAGCAGTGCGACTGCTACAGGCAGCCTGTGGCCTTTCTTCAGTGTGAAGACTGTCTTTGTAAGAATCGTCCCTTCCACACCCACCTGCCCCCCCAAAAAAACAAACAAACAAACAAACAAACAAAAACAACAAAACTTGAGGAACTAAACGTGTGTTATACGTACAGGTCCTTGATGTAAGGGTGTGTGTGTGTGTGTGTGTGTGTGTGTGTGTGTGTGTGTGTGTGTGAGTGTGTGTGTGTGTGTGTGTGTGTGTGTGTGTGTGTGTGTGTGTGTGTGTGTGTGTGTGTGTGTGTGTGACTTTCATCCTTCCTTGCCTGACTGAGAACTAATCCTCGGATACTACTTGTGCGTGTCATTATGTTCTTAGCAAAAATAACTATCTTTTCACATCGGCATCTATTGTTGACAGTGATCACCGTAGGCTGTGCCGAAACATTTTGTGTTCTACTCATTTACTATCGAGACCACTCGTGTTGCTAAAGGCATTTTGCCCCATGCTTCAGAAATGACTGAACTGTGTGGCTCATGAATCATATGTGACTTCACTGAATGTCAGACTAAATTTGTGTTTCTAAAAAAACAAAAAAACAAAAACAACTTTCTTATACCTGCGTTCGGTGGATGTGACTGATCGGAGAGCGCTCCATAAGTGCAACGCATTTGTGCCAAACAGACTTGGACCTATAGACAATTCTATCTGATTATCAGCATATATATGTGTGTTCAGATACATATGAGTTGGTGATTCTGTGCGTGCAACATACAGGAATTGTGCTTTTTAGTCTTGCAGTACTTCGTCCTGTACAACCTGACAGCAATTAGTTGTGTGCACATTAAATTGTAAGTGCATTCTCAGTCACCTATTTCCGAACCACTGCTGTGGTATCTAATCTACCAGTTTGTTTGATTGGTTTTTCTTTTTTTTTTGTTTTTTGTTTTTGTTGTTGTTGTTTTCATCATTTATTTTACTTTTTTTGTACGTGTCCTTTCTTCCCCTTTCTTTTTGTTTTTCCTTTTACTTGTGCACTCAGGACATAAAATGACCACAAACCAAAACTCATGGCCATCGAGAGATGGACTGAGAATTTGCCATTTAAATATCAATAGTGCAGTCAGTAAGATCTCTGATATCTCGACCCTGATATCGAACCACCAAAAGCCATTCCATGTTCTGGGTCTCTCCGAATCAAGACTAAATACCTACATTAGTGATAAAGATGTATCAGTCCCAGGTTATAATATCGTTCGAAAAGACCCTACTAAAGACAAAGAGACAGGTCTTCTAGTGTATGTCAGTGAATCTCTCAACTTCAAGAGACTTTCCCACCTAGAACAGCATGACGTAGAAGCAGTGTGGATACAAATCACACTGAACAAATCACGATCCATTTTAATCGGGTTTTGCTATCGGAACCCAGCAGAAAGAGTCAGCTGGACTGATAAATTTGTTACTATGATGGACGCAGTTTCATTAGAATGTAAAGAGATTGTTTTACTCGGTGACTTCAATGTAGATCTTTTGAAATCAAACAGCCAATGGAACCAAACGATAAGTGTGTTGAATTTACATCAGATTATCAAAACACCCACCAGAGTCACACCAACTTCAAAGACAATCATTGACCATATCTATGTCTCAAATGAAAATAACATACTAGAAGCTTGTGTACCAGTCTTCTCTTCTAGTGATCATTACCCAGTGTGTGTTACATGGTCTAAACATGGAGTGAAAATCCCAAAACCAGGCCACAAAACCATAACCTATCGTTGCTTCTCAAAATTTAACGAACAAAACTTTTTGCTTGATTTAATGAACTCAGAACTTAATACAGTATACAATATTGCTGATCCAGATTCAGCGATTGACTTTTGGATCGAAATTTTTACAGAAGTCTATAACAGACATGCTCCGTTAAAAACAATCAGAGTAAAGCATATTCCCAAACCACCGTGGTACACGAAAGAATTACAGGAGGCATGCTACCTTAGAGACCTTTTGAAAGAACATGGCTATGAAGAAGAATCAAGATCACTAAGAAATGCAATAAACTCTCAGAAGCGCAGGGAAAAAACAAAATACTATCGCGAGTTATTAACTTCCAAACAAAATCCAAAACTGGTTTGGCAAGCAATAAACCAGCTTAGCAATAACAGTTCTTCTTCAAAATCAACTGTTATCAAAGGTAGAGAGAGAGAGAGGCTGACAGACTGACAGGCAGACAGACAGAGAGAGAGAGAGAGAGAGAGGCAGACAGACTGACAGACAGACAAGCAGAGAGAGAGAGAGAGAGAGGCAGACAGACTGACAGACAGACAAGCAGAGAGAGAGAGAGAGAGAGAGACAGAGAGAGACAGACAGACAGACAGACATACTGAGACAGAGAGGGGGGGGGGGGAAGCAGGACACAGAGAGAGAGAAAGAGACACATGGAGAAGAGAGAGGGAGGGAGGGAGAGAGAGACAGAGAGGCACAGAGAGAAGAGAGTTGGACAGACAGACAGACAGACAGACAGACATCCAGACAGAAACAAAGACAGAATGATAGATGATAATTATATCTGACAGATTTTTTTTTTTCTTGTCAACCAGAGTTCCTCATGAAGTATGAATCAACCGTTTGTCAATAGATACCCACCCCTACCCCCACCCCTCCACCCCCCTCAACAACGTCCCCTCCCATCCTCCTCCCCCCCCCCCAAAAAAAAAAAAAAAAAAAAAAAAGCCCTAATAAATCCTTACCGCAACGGGAGCCAGTAAAGCCGCCTTTACATTTGCAGGAACAATCCTTTGTGTTGAGGTCACCCAGATTCTCACAGGGTTCGCATGTTGCTGGCAAACAAGCAAACGAACACCACCGTTTATAATTCATACAAAGATCTATCACTTCTTTGCCATGAGAAAATGTCACTGCATCGATACATTTGGACAAGGATAAAACGCGCGTACATGTACATTTTAAGGTACACAGGAGGTGAAGTGCCAAGGTCAGGTATTTAGGCTTAAATGTTCGCTTTCATAAATCAATAAACAAACACACACACACACACACACACACACACACACCACACACAACACACCAAAAGAACACCGACACACACACACACACACACACACACACACACACACACACAGAAAATGAGAGACATACCCAATCGCAAACCCAAACACACACACACACCACACACACACACACACACACACACACACACACACACACACAAGAGCACCGACACACACACAGACACACACAGACACACAGACACACGACACACCACACACACACACACACACACAACACATCGTGAGCGTACGCTTTCATAGCAGCCCACCCCCCCCCCCCCCCCCACACACACACATACACACACGTGCGCGAGAACACGCACAGCACACACATTCTGTATTGACAGCGGTTATTTTTTTGCGTATCTAATCCCATAAAAACAGACGGAGCGAGAGAGAAAATTAATGTGTCCGTACATGCGAGCGTGCATGCATACATGCGTGCGTGCGTGCGTGCGTGCGTGTGTGTGTGTGAAGCGTGTGTGTGTGTTGAAGCGTGTGTGTGTATGCGCGTACGTGCGTGCATCCGTGGATGCTTTTGTGTGTGTGTGTGTGTGTGTGTGTGTGTGTGTGTGTGTGTGGTGTGTGTGTGTGTGTGTGTGTGTGTGTGTCTGTGCGTGCATCTGTGTGTGTGTGTGTGTGTGTGTGTGTGTGTGTGTGTGTGTGTGTGTGTGTGATCCGATTTGTTGGCAGTTGGCTTTGATTAGCCCGTTATGACTGGATAAATTTCACTACTGCAGCACCCACCCCACCCATTCCCCCAAAAAAGAAACACCGAAGGTACGGATGGGACCCAGAGAAATACTGTCCTCAACTGCCGAACAAACCAGTTGGGAGCAATCCTGCACCACCCTTGGAAAGTCTGCGCTGTGTTCACATAGGGTACAGGCAAGCACGTGGCATTCCATTGAAATGCTAAGAGACA
>CM065747.1:4819081-4821581 GCA_033310375.1 Conus canariensis
TTTATTCACTTGTAGCCTTCAGAAGCCGTTGAACATGTCTTTTCTCTTTGTCGGGATGAGAATAATATATTGATGAAATGCATTTAGGAGGGAAGCCAGGGAGGAGAGGGTCCATCGGAGTTATTGTCTCCCTTTAAATCATGAGTGGACAGTTGCCACCGGTGCAGATGTTATGACACATTAATGAATAAATTGATTAACAAATAAATCATTCAATTGTAAATACATGAATCAGTTCTAATCAATGCATGTATAAATCAACAATGAATGAATAAACGAATAGAATAAATGAATCAATACCTCACGTTCTTACGCGTTCTCTTGCGCAACTGTCAGGTCAAAGGTCAAACATCTAATGACCTAATTTCCAGCAGTTGGCAGGCCACAACTGTCAGGTCAAACATTTAATGACTTAATTTCCAGAAGTTGGCAGGCCACCTTCCAACAATTATTAAGTCAACTGTCGGGTGAAACATTAATGACCTAATTTCCAGCAGTTCGCAGGCCACATTCCAACAATTATTAAGTTCAACTGTCAGGTCAAACATTAATGACCTAATTTCCAGCAGTTGGCAGGCCACATTCCAACATTGCTTAAGTCTAAGACCTCCCGTGAAAAGTTAAAAACTATCATGTACGTTCAAAATTGCAAGCCCCACCCCCTACACACACACACACACACACATACACATTCATTCATTCACTCTCTCTCTCTCTCTCTCTCTCTTTTCACACACACACACACACACACACACACACACACACACACACACACACACACACATTCTCTCTCTCATGCACACACACATACATTCTTTCTCTTCCCCTCCCCCCCCCCCCACACACACACGCACACACATTCTCCCCCCCCCCCCTCTCTCTCTCTATCAACACACATATATAAACATTCTCTCTCTCTCTCTCTCTCTCACACACCACACACACACATGCACACGCACACACACACACCACACACACACACACACACACACACACACGCACAGACACACGCACGAACACGCACACTTATGTAAATATGCATAAATCAGATGTAGATTTGAAAGTACTTACATGTGTGATAAGTTGAGAGTGGATGTGATGGGGTTTTTTGTTGTTGTTTTTTCTTGTTTTCTAAGTGTCTAATATCATCTGACGATGAAAAGACACTAAATAAACCACTGAACTGAACTGAACACATACATTCTCTCTCTTTCTGTCTCTCTCTGTCTCTGTCTCACTCTCTCTCTCTCTCTTACACAAACTCTCTCTCTCTCTCTCTCTCTCTCTCTCTCTCTCACACACACACACACACACACACACACACACACACACACACACACACTTTCTCTAGTGCCTGCACCCACCAAGTGTCCCCACAGTACCTGGATGAAATGACCGGAGCCAACGATGTACCCGCCCCCGTACGTGTAGTTGAAACGCTCCTTCTCCGAGTAGAAGCGATCCAGCATGACCTTAAAATTACGATGACCTGTGCCGATGTTCTGTCCGATGTCCACTAAAGGCCAGTCTGCACAGAAGACGCACTCCCAGTGGTCATATTATGAGCAGGAGGGCATAGGACACGACTCACACAAAATGAGTGCAAGCTTTCGCCTCTGGCTACTTCCCATCTCATGAACGTATGCGAGAAATTACTGTACCCACCGAATGAAACTGACAAACATATTACAAGACAAAACACCACGCGTTTCGACCTCTTTGGTCTTCCTCAGAGAGAAAGAGAAACAACGTTCAGGACAACGAGAACGAAGAATGAGCAATCACCTATCTTCTCACACTAAACACAAAATGGACGATGACCGAAAACGAGGCTGCTAGAAAGGAGACAATGCCAGTTAAAATGATAATGATGATGATAGTAATTAATAACAATATAATAATAATAATAATAATAATCTTAATAATAATAACAATAGTAATGATAATAGTAGTAGTACAGCAATAAGAACAGCAACAACAACAAAAATAATATGACTAGTAATAATGATGATAAAAATGATGATGATGATGATGATGATGATGATGATGATGATGATGATGATCATCATCATCATCATCATCATCATAAAAATATTGAAAAGGATAATAATAAAGAGAGGATTACTATCACTTTCAGCAACAATATGACGATAGTCGTTGTGGTCTTCAATGTGGCAATACAGACACAAGGGATGAGAAGAGAGGGGGTTGAGGATTATCGAACAAATTGTCGCTTTCATTATCCTGAATGTTGTTCATCTTGTCTGAAGAAGACTAAAGAGGTCGAAACGCGTCATGTTTTGTTTTGTGATTTATTTGCCCCTTTCGTCCAGTGGATTGACATTTTTTTTCTTTTCAGTTTGTTTCAGTTTCCACGTGCAGTCACCTCACTTTGAAATTAACATTTCCTAGCTAATTATTGTGACAGCATGGCCTGTGATTGGAAGACATCACTTTGAAATTAACATTTCCTAGCTTAATATTGTGACAGCATGGCCTG
>CM065747.1:4829081-4844081 GCA_033310375.1 Conus canariensis
CCTCCCTCCCTCCCCCCTTCCCCTCCTATTTCTTCTCAAATCCCTTCTACCACCCTCCCTCCCACTTACCTCTCGCCGATCGTGTAAATATGTGACACAACCAACCTATGACAGATGAGAATTCAGAAAACGGACGAGCGCCTTTCCGCAAATATAGAAGGGAAGCAAATTTACCTTCTCTCTCTCTCTCTCTCTCTCTCTCTCTCTCTCTCTCCGTGGTTTGTGTGAAGGTGAATTTCAGAAACGCAATGCTTTGATTGAAAACAGGACCTAGGAAATAAAAGGCTAAGTCTGCTGCGGGCTTGGACATTTCTAACTAAAATGGCGCTCTATCGAGGAAACTTTTGTTTATGTTGCAAATGAAGATGAAGTAACAGTATGAAACGTGGATATTTTCCCCTGGTTTGGGGAATTCGGTTAGTCATGGTCAATATTTGATATTATATGATACTGACTCTGCAAGTAAATTTGTGTAATGGCATCACGCTTTCCAACTGTGTCCTGTTTTTAATCTTGTACAGTTAAATACCCCCCCCCCCCCCCCCCCAACACACGCACCCACACAGTTACAGACACAAGAACCAAACACAGACAAAAGGAATCTCTCTCTCTCTCTCTCTCTCTCTCTCTCTCTCCTCTCTCTCTCGACACCTCTCTCTCTCTCTCTCAGACACAAACAATTGAACACACACACACACACACACACACACACACACATACACACACACACACACACACACACACACAGATCAAGCAGGTCGCACAACATTCAATATCCACCCCATCTCTCTCTCTCTCTCTCTCTCTTACAGACACAAACAATTGAACACACACACACACCACCACAACACAACACACACACACACACACCACAACACACACACACACACACGCGCGCGCGCGCGCGCGCGCGCGCACACACACACACACACACACACACACACATATCAAGCAGGTCGCACAACGTTCAACACCCACCCCCACCCAAGCCCTACCAGCTTCATCATGTCGGAGGCGGTGGGGGTTTCCTTGGCACGAATCTCATTGTGCATGTCCAGGATGTCTTCTTTAGTCTTGGTGGACAAAGTCACCAGCCTAGCGTTGACATTGTCCGTCAGACAGCGCGTGTGAGTGGGGCTTAACTCCAGGTACTTGGGCTCGCACGTGTCTCTGCGGCTCTTTCTTCTGCCTGTGTGGACAGATTCACGACGATTAGAGAGACTCTGCAAATACACAAGACTTAGCAGAGAATACTGTGGGTCTTCTGCCTGTGTGGACAGATTCACGACGATTAGAGAGACTCTGCAAATACACAAGAATTAGCAGAGAATACTGTGGGTCTTTCTTCTGCCTGTGTGGACAGATTCACGACGATTAGGGAGACTCTGCAAATACACAAGACTTAGCAGAGAATACTGTGGGTCCATAGAGAGAAACAGCATGTTTTGATTATGTCTTTCGTTGTAGTTTAGATTGAGCATTGGTGTTTCTTTTTCTTTTTTTTATTATTTTTTTTTTTTTGGGGGGGGGGGGGGGTTGGAGGGGGAGGAGGGGGGAGGAGTTGCAGGAAGGTTGATGGGTGGGGGAGGGGGAGGCGCGGTAGGAGGGGTGCGTAAATGTCTTTTTTCTCCGAGTTGTTCAGCTGTGTGTGTGTGTGTGTGTGTGTGTGTGTGTGTGTGTGTGTGTGTGTGTGTGTGTGTGTGTGCGCGTGCGTGTGTGCGTGTGCGTGCGTGTGTGTGTGTGTGACTCGAATAAAGCTCTTATTTTCATCTATTAGAAGGTCTTAGGCTAAAACCTTGTCAATTCATACAAGATGGGTGGACCGGCTGATAGTCATCGTTTTAACACAATTTCTTACCTATGAAGGTATGATAAACACTCGAGTGCCAATTTCACCAGCCTGGCTATTGAGCCGACCAGGCTTTCAATCTGGGAAGGTGAAGAGGCCTAGCGTTAGTTTCAGGTAGCTAAAAGTACACTCAAAGCATGTCTGCACTTACCCATGCATAAGCACGCACACACTCATACACACACATATGGCCAGAGACAAGTTGTGCGTGTATTGGACCTAGGTACTCAATACGCTGCCATCTTGTTTGACATGCGATGAAATACTCCTCGTATGACGTAAAATAAAATCAATTAGAAAAGATGTATCGATACGTCAGATACAGACAGAACGAGAGAACTTCACCGGATGTCAGAAAACGCATGAAGAGATCTCTCAGGGAGGAAAAATAGAAATATTCTGATAATGATTGAAATCTGTTTTACAAAATGGCGACTGGAACGATGATTTTGTGTCTGACGTATTCCTCAGTCCGTCAGCCAGCACTCGGGATGACATGAATCAGAGGAAGAAAGCCGAGTCACTGCACGCTTTCAGAGAGAGAGAGAGAGGAGAGGAAGAGAGAGAGAGAGAGAGAGAGAGAGAGAGAGAGAGAGATTAGAAAAGAACACCCATTAATGGACAGCAGACAACAGTATTACTACTGCAGAATGTCCACTCTTTCAGAGAGAGAGAGAGAGAGAGAGAGAGAGAGAGAGAGAGATTAGAAAAGAACACCCATTAATGGAGAGCAGACAACAGTATTACTACTGCAGAATGTCCACTCTTTCAGAGAGAGAGAGAGAGAGAGAGAGAGAAGAGAGAGAGAGATTAGAAAAGAACACCCATTAATGGAGAGCAGACAACAGTATTACTACTGCAGAATGTCCACTCTTTCAGAGAGAGAGAGAGAGAGAGAGAGATTAGAAAAGAACACCCATTAATGGAGAGCAGACAACAGTATTACTGCTGCAGAATGTCCACTCTTTCAGAGAGAGAGAGAGAGAGAGGAGAGAGAGAGAGAGAGAGAGAGAGAGAGATTAGAAAAGAACACCCATTAATGGAGAGCAGACAACAGTATTACTGCTGCAGAATGTCCACTCTTTCAGAGAGAGAGAGAGAGAGATTAGAAAAGAACACCCATTAATGGAGAGCAGACAACAGTATTACTGCTGCAGAATGTCCACTCTTTCAGAGAGAGAGAGAGAGAGAGATTAGAAAAGAACACCCATTAATGGACAGCAGACAACAGTATTACTACTGCAGAATGTCCACTCTATCAGAGAGAGAGAGAGAGAGATTAGAAAAGAACACCCATTAATGGACAGCAGACAACAGTATTACTACTGCAGAATGTCCACTCTATCAGAGAGAGAGAGAGAGATTAGAAAAGAACACCCATTAATGGACAGCAGACAACAGTATTACTACCGCAGAATGTCCACTCTATCAGAGAGAGAGAGAGAGAGAGAGAGAGAGAGAGATTAGAAAAGAACACCCATTAATGGACAGCAGACAACAGTATTACTACTGCAGAATGTCCACTCTTTCAGACATGACCGACTTTAGTGTCACCATGGAATTTGCTCGCTACAGTCTCTCATAACTCATAGCAGGGGCCTGTATCATTCAACCTGCTTCATCGCAACCTGGTGACCCGTGACCTACTTCTCTGTGACAGAGAACAGTTCAAAGGTCATTTAAGGTTTAAAGTTTCAAGTCTCCCAGCCTGACACCGCAGGGGCAGTGAACTGATGCAGGTTGATCAAGCCTGGGTCACGCCTGATGGAAAAGGAAGCCCATTTCTCCTTCCACCCCATTAACCTTTCCTGACCTGAATCAAGTATTCGTGTATTGTGGGGTGGGTGAGAGGGTTTTCAAGCTTGTGAAAATCCGCTTCCATGTGCGGTTTGAACTCACAAGTGTCAGCTCTGCAGGCAAAAGTTCTCACCATCTAACTACCCCCTCCCCCATCTCTTCCTCTCCCCCTCTTCTTATCCATTTTCTACCCCCTTAATCCAATCCATACACCCTCCCCCGATTTAACATTGTAAATCCATTCGGTCTTCGATGCGAACAAGAGAAAAGTAATTTTAAGAGGTGGAGGTGAAAAAAGTAGTCTGTTCTAATTTTGAGACGTTGTGGAAGTTTTACCTGCTGAGGGGTAGACAAAACGACTACCGGATTTAGACAGGTCACTCAGCTGGGATATAAGCAGTTACATACAGCTTTCGACAGACGTCCGTCCGTCTTCATCAGTGGTGGTGTTGCTACTGGGTGAACTGGAGTTCAGTGCACATGACCACGGGTCGAACCCTGGTTATGTGACTGAACAATGAGGGAGAGAAACCTTCGAAAACGCTTGACTGAACACAAAAGAGAATCATCACCAGTAGGCGCCCACCTACACGCCCAGCAACAACGGTTTGAATATGACAACATCAGCGTTCTCGACCGTGACAATTGATGGTTTCAGCCTGGGGTGAAGGAGGCTATCCATATTATCGCCAACAACCCCACTCAACCGGGACCGGGGCAGATACCTCTTGCCACCTGTGTAGACCCCTGGTCGTGTGCACTGAACTCCAGTTCATCCAGTAGCAACACCACCGCTGAAGAAGACGGACGGAGGTCTGTCGAAAGCTCAAAGTAAGTGCTTATTTCCCAGCTGAGTGACCTGTCTAAATCAGGTAGTCGTTATGTTCTAATTTTGTTCCACAATTGTGTTGTGTGTTTGTTTATCCCCCCCCCCCCCCCACCACCCACACCTTCCCTCCACGTGCCAGCAATAGTAACGTCCTCTGATTCGAGCACAGAATGGTCGGTATTCCCAATCCTGGTTTTTTTTTTTTTTTTTTTGTCGCCCACCAATGTTTGGACAGGGAGCAAACTGAAAGCATGCAAGTGAGACTTGTGGCTTGGAGAAATTCCATACAAGATGGCGCCAGTGTGACGATCACAGATCTGATTACGTCAGAGTCGCTCGCCAACCACGCATTTCATGCTCCAAACTGCGTTATGGGTGAAGAAAATCTGATGGAGACGACATCGCAGCCATGCCCGGGTTCATGACCTCTTGACCCGGGCAGGTTATTTCGTCAGCCAACATTCTCTTCCCCAACCTCCGTTCTTGCCGCGTGACGTACTAGACAGTGACATACTAGACAGTATCCAAGGCTTCCAGCGTAGGAGTGTCCCTGGTGCGCATTTTAGGGGCTGTTGAAACTGTGGTTGTCGTAAACGGTTACATATATTTGCGAGCCATTTACGGACAAGATGTGGGACACGATTAGTGTTTACCATTCTAAGCAAGTATAAACACGCGCGCGCGCGCGCACGTTAGCACACGCAAGAGAGAGAGAGGAGAGAGAGGGGAGAGATTAATGGTTGTGTAGCTTGAACACTTGACCTTAATTCAAATCAAATCACATCTGAATTCCGAGTTACATATAACCATGATAATTTACATGGAGGGCAACTAAACAAAACAAAACAAACAAACAAAGAAACAAACAAACAAAAAACGGTTGTGTATGTGTGTGTGTGTGTGTATGTGTGACAGAGAGAGAGAGAGAGAGAGAGAGAGAGAGAGAGAGAGACAGACAGACAGACAGTAGACAGATGGGGATTTGGGGTGGTGTTTAACGCAAACAATGCTTATTCCTCATTAGATCACATGCAGATGATTTGTTTTTAAGCGTACTGTCGTAAGTAGATTCAGACGTGACACCGTCTGTCAATGTTTCCGGTCAGGATGCTGCTACTGCCTACACTGAACTGACTCAGCGGGAGCACACACAGGCACTTTCCTTCCATCCTTCCTTCCTCTTTCTTACATCACTCACTCCTTCATTGTATCATGAGCTCACGATTACGTCAGTTGACAATATAAGTCTGTTGCTCTCATTCTCTGTCTATCTGTCTTCTCTGTCTGTCCGCCTGTCTGTCTGTCTGTCTGTCTGTCTGTCTCTGTCTGTCTCTCTCTCTGTCTCTCTCTCTCTCTCTCTCTCTTCCCCCCCCCCCCCCCCTTCACACAAAGCAAAACAATAGAAAAAAGTACTTTAATCAGAGATTATTGTAATGAATACTTTGTTCACTTCGCGAAGCTACATTAATTTAAAGATGACAACGAAAACATTGTTGCTGATAGTGGAATCTTCTCTCTCTCTCTCTCTCTCTCTCTCTCTCTCTCTCTCTCTCTCTCTCTCTCTTCTTTGTCTTCACTTTTTTTTTCCTTTGTTTATTTCAATATTTCTGTTTCTTTCTTTATCTGTTTTTTTTTCTTTTGTCAGTAGACAAACTCCCCCACCCTCCATTCCTCCCATCATTTGCGCGCACGCACGCGAGCGCGCGCGCGTGTATATGTGTGTGCACGCGCACTTGTGCATGCGTGCAGGATTCTGTTATCTGCGTTTGTAGAATCAGTGTAATTTTCATAGTCTAATTATTGATTTGTGTGTTCGCCTTTTTCCCTGTAGTTGCTATAATGACTTGCATGTTTTCTGTGTTGTTGTTGTTGTTGTTTTTTTTTTTTCTCTCCTTTTTTCTTTTTTTTGTTTTTTTGTTTTTGTTTTGTTTTGTTTTCCCCAGGGCTGGGTGGGAAAAAGCATATACAATTTACTTACTTATCTCATTACCCTGGTAAAATAAAATTAATTCGTTCGTTCGCTCTGTCAAAACGTGACTTGACCATCGGCTGTTTTTTCACGTTTAGCTCCTCTTCCGTTTTACGTTTGTTCTTACTAGCTGCAAAATAAGGCGACAGGAGGCGGAAATCTCCACAAATTTTAAACATCATTGACAACGAACCGCCAAGAAAACGTAGACAAACGATCGTCTTGTGAATCAAATGTCTTGTGATTCAAATGTCTTGTGATTCAAATGTCTTGCAAATGTCTTGTGATTCAAATGTCTTGCGATTCGTTTGTCTACGTTTTCTTGGCGGTTCGCTATTGATTACATTTCAGATTTGTTTGTTCTAACATTTCAATGCCGTAAACAATGAAAACTAAATGTTAGTGAACCTGTGGCCCTGCTGCTGCTTTCTTCTTGTTGCTGTTGTTGCTATCTTACTGTCTGTGCTTCGCCGCTCTTCTCATAAATGGTAGAACAGTTGTAAACAAACCAAAAAAAGGTCAACACATGAAGATCATGTTTTGAGTCTTTGTATTCTCTCTCTCTCTCTCTCTTCTCTCTCTCCTCTCTCTCTCTCTCTCTCACACACACACACACACACACTCTCTCTCTCTCTATTTTCTCTATCCCTCACGCGCGCAAACACACACACACACACACACACACACACACACACACACACACTCTCTCTCTCTCTCTCTCTCACTCACTCACTCACTCTCGCACACACACACACACACACACACACACACACACACACACACACACACTTTTTCTACCGGCCGCAGCAGGCTCCAGCAACAGCAACACCACCAGGATCAGCACAACGACCAGACATGAGTTCCTCCTCATTGTTCTTTGTCAATCTGAAACAAAGAGATGAATGAAGTTGGGATGGGGAAGGGGTGGTGGGTGGGGGTGGAGGGGTGTTGAGGGGTAAGGAGTTGTCATTCGCATAATCTTTTTTTTTTGTTGTTTTCATTTCCATCTGTTTGGTCAAACTGCGCGCGCGCGCGCGCGCGCGCGCGCGCGGCACACACACACACACACACACACACACGCTCGCGCGTGCGCGCGCGCGCGATCACCCAGGCCGTCTGAAAAAAAACAACACTTGAAGACTTTTTTTCTCTCAGAATTTCAGATCTTCATCGTATGTCAAGACATTCAGTTAAAAAGAAAAGTCGGCCATTGTTTATTAGTGTACGTGGTAAAGAAAAAAACAACGAATGAACAGATTCTATAAACAGAGAGCCCTCAGTAGGTTCCAAACAGCCCAAAACAACGCTGATACTGTTTCAAATAGTAATCATATGCTATATAAATACACATTTACAAGTTCTAAACAGCTCAAAACGACGTTATTTACTTTCTTAGATTCATGACTCTCTCACATTACTGTTTTCAACATCATGTGATGTGTATCTGTCACTGACTGTCTCTCTCACATTACTGTTTTCAACATCATGTAATGTGTATCTGACACTGACTGTCTCTCTCACATTACTGTTTTAAACATCATGTAATGTGTATCTGTCACTGACTTCTCTCTCACATTACTGTTTTCAACATCATGTAATGTGTATCTGTCACTGACTCTCTCTCTCACATTACTGTTTTCAACATCATGTAAAGTGTATCTGACACTGACTGTCTCTCTCACATTACTGTTTTCAACATCATGTGATGTGTATCTGTCACTGACTCTCTCTCTCTCACATTACTGTTTTCAACATCATGTAATGTGTATCTGTCACCGACTCTCTCTCTCACATTACTGTTTTCACATCATGTAATGTGTATCTGTCACCGACTCTCACATTACTGTTTTAAACATCATGTAATATGTATCTGTCACTGGCTCTCTCACATTACTGTTTTAAACATCATGTAATATGTATCTGTCATTCATTTACTTTCATAGATTTATGACTCTCTCACATTACTGTTTTAAACATCATGTAATGTGTATCTGTCACTCATTTACTTTCGTAGATTCATGACTGTGTCACATTACTGTTTTAAACATTATGTAATGTGTATCTGTCACTCATTTGTGAATAATTATTTCGTTCCTCGCATCAGGATTCAAATAATTCTGTCTAAGTATTCTAATGAACAATAAAACAGTCGTACATCCTGATTATCTAAAATAAATGCAAACCTACGTATGCCCGAGTTGAACAAACACTTGTAACCTGCATATGCTTCCCATTTCATCAACATGATATGGCTTCTTATATACTTGATAATGGTAATCTGTGTTCTCCTACACCAGTTAAATTCAGTCGGAAGTTAATGCAAAGTACAAGTAGATTAAATATGTAAGGTATCTACCCAGTTCGTCATATAAGAAATCATCCCATCGTTGTATTCCTAAATCCTATGTAGGACCAACATATATGTCTTTTCCTTTTTTTTTTTTTTTTTGAATAATACTGCCTTATTCAAAGTCCTTATTTTAGAAGCGAACTGTTCTGTTCATTTGGTTGTGGTTGATAGCTTTTTGGAGAACGATTACTGTCAACTATTCTCAGGCTTAAACAAAATAACTAATATCGCTACGAACATTTTTTTTTTAACTTTGCTCATCAATTCGTTCAAAGTGATACAGAAAATGAAAGTGGTTGAAAAGCACGTGCCCGAATACGTGTAACTATAGACAAATATGTGTATCTATAGACAAATATGTGTAACTATAGACAAATATGTGCACCGTTTCTTCTTGCCCCTAATTCTCGCCTTCCTATCAAACGGTTATAGTGCTTTTGATATTGACCGTGCATTCCAGATAAGTGGATTCTGTACATAAACTAATTAATAGAGCCTGTAAATCTATCCCCGTTTCTGACGACAAAATGACATGACCTGCAAACAATAAGACAAACAACTGAATAAAATCAGGAGAAAATAAAACGATTTAAGTTTCAGATCGTTCCCCAAAACAAGCTAATTAATAACCAACAGAAAAAAGTAGGCACAAGCAATGAAATATAAATGATGTTGAACCAGACCTATTCCTCATACAGGGTTCTTTGGCAGACAGTATAAACCGTATTCCAATGTTGACAAGCATTTGCCCCCGAAAGTAATCTCGATGTCGAAGCAAAACTATTTTTTTCAAGAGAAAACTTTATGTTAATTGCAGTTGCGTTGGAACTGCCAGTAAAAGGAAAAGTACCATCAATCGTTCACTGATGTCTGTTTAAATCAGGCTTGGTATTCCACAGTCATTTACTATTTCTACCCATTTTTGGCAGTGCTTGCGTGCGTGCGTGCGTGTGTGTCGTGGAGAGAGAGAGAGAGAGAGAGAGAGAGAGAGAGAGTGAGGGAGACAGACAGACAGAGAGAGGGTGTGTGTGTGTGTGTGGGGAGAGAGAGAGAGAGAGAGAGAGAGAGAGAGAGAGAGAGAGAGAGAGAGTGTGTGTGCGTGTGTGTGTGTGTGTGTGTGTGTGTGTGTGTGTGGTGTGGGGTAAGTGAGTGTGCGTGCGTGCGTGCGTGCTTGCGTGAGTTAGAGAGGAGAAGAGAGAGAGAGAGAGAGAGAGAATCACACGTGGTAATGAACCTTATTATGATGCATCACGTCAGCAACAATGATTAGACGGACTTTCAGAGAGAACTGAACAGCAATATAAGCGAAAGCAAATGATTAGAACGTGCAGCGAATCGCCAATAACTCCAACAAGCACAGGAAGCGAACTGACTTTCACCCTGTATCATTACTTTCTTGAAGAATCTTGCCGAACTGCTGTGGGTCTCCATGCAGAAACGTTTTCATTGAAGCTGCTGCACCATGTGTGTGTGTGTGTGTGTGTGTGGGGGGGGGGGGGTTATTGAGAGAGTTGATATCCAAGTTGTTTATGGCCCAAGTGACCTCAAGATCCTGTGGCTGACGCTAGCTCTATTGTGGGCAATATATGAATTTGCTTCACTATCGTCATTAACCAAATCGGGCAACAAGCAGATTTTTCATGTACACCCCCCCCCCTACGAAACACACACACACACACACACACACGCTCTCTCTCTCTCTCTCTCTCTCTCTCTCTCTCTCTCTCTCACATCCCACACACACACACACACACACACACTCTCTCTCTCTCTCTCTCTCTCTCTCACACACACACACACACATATATATATATACACACACACACATACACACACACACACAACACACACACACACTCTCTCTCTCTCTCTCTCTCTCTCTCTCTCTCTCCAGAAAGCTGCATGCTCTATTCTTTTTTCCCCTTGAAATTCCACCCTATCTATCAAATTCATTTTTTAAAAGTTTATGACAACTTAATTTAAGCCCAATTAAAGCGAGTTAAATACATATCAGGTTACTATCAAGTGCATTTTCATTGCTCCAAGATGGATCTTAAAATGTCTATAAAATAAACATTTGCTCTTATTTTCAAGGGCAATACACCACACATCCTCGTACTTTTTATTTGAATAAATCAGTTACATACTTTTACAAATCAAAGACATTGATTGAACTGGTTTTTTTTGCATCCCATAGACAAATTAATTCATTTTTATATGTGATGAATCCATGGCAAGAACAATTACTATATGCAAATCGCACATAATTTTATACAGTTGAGAGGAATGTTTCACCGAATGTTCATATAATAAAACATGCCAAAACCCTATTAGTTTTGATTTGATTAAAACTGAAAATGGATAGACCATATGAGTGATAAAACTTCCCCTTAACTCAAACAAACCCTTAATATATTTAAATGGCAGCTTTTCAAGAACACGAATATCCTCACCACGCCATTTCTCACAGTCATGGAGTACATCAGGCACTCTGTGCAGCGTCTAAAGATGCAAAGTGATACTAAGGTGAAATTCTTGATTTCTAACCGTCTGCTACAATGAAAACATGGCTTTTTGAACTCTATTTTCATTAACTTTTACAGAATTTTCCGGTCGGTCCTGAAAAAAGAAGACAAAAACGGAACTTTCCACCAGTCGGGAGATGCTGCTATTTTCAGTGCATAGGAGGTAACAACAACAAAAAAAAGGGAAAAGAAAAAAGAAAGGCTGAGCATAATTTGAAAACAATTATTCTTCTTGCTTTTCAATCAGATGATTAGCAGAAGCTACCAACAAGAACCACACATAATCTACGTACAATACTTCCAACATCGATGCGAACTCAGCTGGTCTGCAAGGAAACAAAGGTGGATATATGAATAGTAAGAGAGAAGACTAAACGAGGTGTGGTCCAAGATGAAATTTATTTTTTGGTCATATGCATCAAATACAACCTGTAAAGACTCAAATGTACAGAGAAGCTGCCCCGAGAAAAAAAAAAAAAACGAAAC
The DNA here is from genome assembly GCA_033310375.1 of Conus canariensis. NCBI lineage: Eukaryota > Metazoa > Mollusca > Gastropoda > Neogastropoda > Conidae > Conus > Conus canariensis. The sequence continues at coordinate 4,840,887 of CM065747.1, forward strand.
AAGTTTATGCAATAAATGCTTTGTGAAATGGTCTGCGATTACAATTCATAGGTTCATATTGCAACATACGTACATTGTTGACTTCGGAAATGTAGAATGACAGTGTAGGTGGGACGATATGATTTACGGTTCAAGCGGAAAAGGAAATGTATCTTTCTGTTGTGCTATTACCACGTTGTGTGTATAGACCCTTATGAGATCTGGTGACAAAGTCTTAAGTCAAGTCTGCGCGAGTGCATCCTCTATTAGATCCCTGTCTACACTGCCTGGATCATAATGTTCTGTTTCGATGAAATGTAAGTCCAAAGAGTGGCCATTACGTTAAAAACAGGAATGGACAAGCATCAAAGCAAAACAGCAGTGTAAAAAGTAAGGCAATATTGAACCGGCAAAAAAAAACCCTCCAAAAAACAAACAAAAAAAAAAAACCGTTCCCAGACAGTGGCATTTGGAACAAAATATTCCTGTGTGATATACCTGAGTTGGACGAGGGTGGTAACCATTTTGCCCCCCCCCCCCCCCCCCCCCCCCAGTTCACATTTCACTTCAGTGGTTTTATTTCATGTCTTTTTATCTCAAGATGCTATTAGACATAAAACTTACTAATTATGATTGGAGCAAAACACCCACGCAGCACACACGCAGCTGATCACCCATTTTAGTGCTCTCAATTCCATCTTATACATCATATTAATACAATACTAGGACAATGACTTGTTGATCTTTACAAAAAACGTTGCAATCTGTGACCGGGAAATAGCTATGCAATCTCAACTACATATGAACCATACATGACAGTACTGACATTTATCAAACTTAAGCAAGGTCAACACTGGGCATTCAAACAGAAGACGCACAGAAATGTTTTCTCTGCAGACTCAAGTAATACCATGAGAATGTTTAGTGTTCCGAGTATTCAGCCTTAATTTTTGCCCCCTTGGCTGGCACCAAATGCATTTCGGTCACGTTGTCCTCCTTTGACCATTAGGGGACTGCCCCACGACCCGCCTGTGGACCATGTGACTGATCCCACCCTGGACACGATTGTCACCACGTCAGGCGTTGTTTGTACCGTCCATAGCTGTTACCAATCATGTGTCAGACTCCGCTGAAGGAAATGCTCTCAAATCTGAGTCACTGAATTATTGTAACTTGAACAGAACGTGTGTCAGTAAGAAGAAGTGATAGATTCAGCATTAAGTTCGTTTATTTGTTCACTTGTTTTTTTTTTTTTTTTTTTTTTTTTTTTTGAGAGAACGACTCCGAAGCAAAATAACAACAACAACAACAACAACAACAAATATATAATAATAATAATAATAATATAAAATCAGTTGCTTGATACTCCGTTACCAATGTCTTACTTAAACATACCAAACACCTGTTGTTTCGTAAAGAGAATAAAGAAACAAACAGGAAACAAAACAAAAAACAAAAACACACAACACACACACACACACACACAGAGCAAAAACGGGGCTTTACATGAGATGTCAAATGGCGATGTTTCCTCCTCGTCCTTCTTAACAACAATAAAAAAAAAGAATAAGGCATGAAAGAAAGAAAAGAACTGAAAAAAAAGAGAACTATCCCCCACCTCTGCTTGACTCGAACACCTAAAATCAACGCCGTGTGAACGCCGAGCCTAAGTCAGGTTTAACTGCTTATTACACTCACCTGTAAGGATTTACAAGCTAAGGCAGCCAGTCACAAAAACCAGTTCGTTCTCTCAGCAGAGGGGAAAAAATGTGCTTCTCTGGTGTAGCAAGTAGCAGAACAAGCCTCGTCGTCCTTGCCAGTCTCCGTGCTCAGTGCAGTGGTTTGGAGATGCGTGATTCAGTTGCCGGATGTCCAGCTTTTATACAGCCCAGCCCATTGCGACGCAAACAAACCAGGCCTGCCCCCGTGGCCTATGGGCGACCATTCACCCCGCTTTCCCCCTCCCCCCATCCCTCCGTCCCTCCATCTCCCCCCTTCCCGCACTAGTTTTCACTCATCCATATCCACTTGGAGCACGCCCACTCGTGGGCATCTACGCCCCGTACACGCGCGCAACTCAATTCAATTCGTCAGTGTTTACGCATGGAAGTGAAGAAATGTACTGGTTGTATTCTGTGGGTGAGAGGGAAACGGACGGACAGACAGACACAGGAAAGAGAAACAGAAAGACATGAATGGAACATGCACTTGGAGAGAGAGAGAGAGAGAGAGAGAGAGAGAGAGAGAGAGAGAGAGAGAGAGAGAGAGAGCCCTTGCCCCGCTAAGTGACTAACGAAGCATGACTAGCGACTAAAACTTACAAAACTTAACAAACATACATTTCTTCACAAAGTACATAAAAATATATTGATGAGTTGTTCTTCCATTAACACTGACGCACAGATGAATTTAAATTAAAAAAAAAAATTGAAAGAACAAACAGGAATAAGGAAATGATTGCTAAGAAGAAAAAAAAAATCGCACACATATATAGAGAAAGTGATCCTCCTATTAAGTTATCAAAGGAGAGAGAGACTTCAGACCTCAGATGGTTTATTGTTCAGACGTTGTGTCCATACAATCGAGTGAGTTATTATGAATATCATTGTGGAGCTTTTCTGTGACGTCGTTACATACATAATACTTTAGAACTCTCTCTCTCTCTCTTTTCTCTCTCTCTCTCTCTCTCAAGTAAACACGAATGGAACACGTGAGTGCGCAAGTGCTCACACAAAAATAAACGCACGCGAGCAAGCACACACGTACACAATCAAAAAATTTACGCAAGTTAACGGGAGATGACGCATGAAAGAATAGTAGGCCAGCAGCCCGTAAGCAATACGTGACAACAAATCAAACAATGAATTTATCCACAGTCGCACATGAAAAGACGGTGATCCAACATGTTACTGCGGAGTTTGATGGCATAAAAAATAAACTTGGCCAGATTCACTGTTGATGTTGGAATAGTGGTATTGAGAATGGATAATTTCTGCGTTCTGTAGAACAACAAATTGAAACCTGACAGATATTTCTTACGTAGGTCGTCATAAATCGGGCAGAAGAACAAAAAATGGGTTTCATCTTCTTGAGAGGCTAGACAAAAAGGACATTGTAACACGTCGATGTCTTCTGATTTGCATCTATATGCGTTACACTTCAGATCTGTTATTCCCAAACGAAATTTAGTGAACATGTTTCTAACGTAATGTGAAT
>CM065747.1:4849081-4876581 GCA_033310375.1 Conus canariensis
AACAGCGAAAGCTTTAATGTTTACAGGTCTTTGTGCATTGTGCCTGATGTTCAATGTTTCTATTGCTGAATCTGGGCAGGCATTTTAAGTATGTAACCACAAGATTCAGACTCGGTATTTCTGAAATTGCAGTACAATATCACCGTCACCGATGTCATAGCGATGCAGATTTACTGCGTCAGCTTTGCAGAGAACAGATGGAAAATGAAGTGCATTTTGTGTTATGTTGTCCTGTCCTGCAAAGATTGAGAGCTCAGTATATACCGTTGAAGTATCACAAAGTCCCATATCACTTCAGATTAGCACCTCTTTTGGCATGTAGTCAAGAATAAACAGTAAGAATTTTGTCGATTTATTTTTTTAATGTGTTCAAACTGCAATACTTCAATAAAGCTATCTCAGGATCGTCTCTGAATACATATTGCTTATGTCTGCGTGTAGTTCTTATAGTGCTTCCATGATTGCATTTTCTTGCACCCTCCACGAAGGGCATTGGTGAAAACATGAATAAATCATCTTGAGTCTTCTCTCTGTGTGTGTGTGTGTGTGTGTGTGTGTGTGTGTGTGGTGCGTGCGTGCGTGCGTGTGTGTGTGTGTGTGTGTGTGTGTGTGTGGTGTGTGTGTGTGTGTGTGTGTTGTGTGTTGTGTGTGTGTGTGTGTGTGTGTGTGTGTGTGTGTGAGAGAGAGAGAGAGAGAGAGAGAGAGAGAGAGAGAGAGAGAGAGAGAGAGAGAGATTTGAAGGATTCATCGTGTATCTGTTTTGGTGACAGTCAAGCACTTTCATATACTGCGAACAATACAGCCAACCTTGCGTCAGCCAATGTACAACAGAGGCCAGCTAAGCTATAAACACCCTGGATGTTAACTCTCTGAACACACACACACACACACACACACACACACACACACACACACACACTCACACACACACACACACACACACACACACACACACACACACACACACGCACGCACGCACGCACGCACACACACACACACACACACACACACACACACACACACACCTTCTCCCCCCCCCCCCCCCCTCCCGTCCCCACCCACCCATTCACACAAACGCACACACACGACGTAGCAGGTTCAATGAATTTAGTCGTTCATTTGCACCTGAGCCGCTCGTCAGCAGGAACACTTTGGTGTGGTAAATAATTATACAGGACGAAGTTCGGTTTGCCTCTGTGCCAGTTCGCGTTAGTAGCGATTGGAGGCATGTTCTAAATGTTTGTCTGTGTTTATGTTGCTGTTCAGTCCTCTCTGAAGGGTCGTCTGATCATTCTGTGTTGCTGACGTGATGCTCCATGCTGTAGGCTCATAACGGTGTTGTCCCCCCCCCCTCTCTCTCTCTCTCTCTCTCTCTCTCTCTCTCTCTCTCTCTTCGTCTAATATCACAGATGTGAACAGACGGAAAACTAAAGTACTACTACTACTATACATATTAGAGGGCGGCAATCTGAAGAAGGGGTTTTAAAACATACGTAAAAGAATGAAACACTAGGAGCGACGAGAGAGGAAAATGGAAGAGGCACTACAACTAATAGAGGCTGGATGCGCCTTGGAAGGCGAAAAAGTCAGACATCATTTAGAATAGGAGAGAAAACAATGTAAGTAAGAAAATAATGTAACCACAGGATAATTGTGGAAGTACCATTAATAAATACCAGAGATAATTTTCAAGGTGTAAGCCGTTTTTTTATGTGAAGGGATTTGAACAGAAAATGTAGCTGTCTGTAATTCATGGCTCAGTATCTGATGTTACAGTTTTAACTAGTCAAGAGTTCAAATGATCGGGGTGCTATTCGTTTCATTCAAGTTTCAATTAATGTCTACATCCACCACGGGCGATACGGCTCTCGCAAATAGACATTCGATGAGAGTGATGTGACAGGGAGGCGCGCGCGCGCGCGCGCGCGCGCGGTGTGTGTGTGTGTGTGTATGTATGTGTGTGTGTGTGTTTTGTGTGTGTGTGTGTGTGTGTGTGTGTCTGTCTGTCAGGTGTGTGTGTGTGTGTGTGTGTGTGTGTGTGTGTGTGTGTGTGTGTTTTCGAGCAAGTGTTTTTGGTAGCTGAAGCTTACGGTCTGACGGCAGATTGGTCATTTAGCTGATTTATTTGATTACTCTTGTTAGTGCCACAAAGCCTACAACCTGTTGGAGATAGGGAGACTGGTTCTGAAGGGGGGAGGTGGGGGAGGGGGGGTGTCGAGCAGGGGGAAAGAGGGGGGGGGGGGGGGGCGATGTATAGGCGGACAGGAGACAGACGGACAAAGTATCAAATCCCCAGTATAGGAAACACATGGCAGAGACACTTCGCTGTCTATTGCCAGAGTCCCCAACATCCCAATAACAAGAATAGATGACGGACCCTCCCCCTCCCCCCCCCCCCCCCCTCCCAGCCATCCTTTCCTTTCCCTCCCCTCTCCCCTCTCTCCGCTTTCCTTCATTCGCCTCAGAACTTCCCGCCACATCTGTGACCTTATTGTTGCAAGAAAATGAATCATCGATCTGCTCGTGCAGTGCAAATAGGACAGCGACGAAGGTGAACGAACGAACGAACATCATTTTATAGACGGACAAAAAGTAGAATAGCCGCTAGGTTCATTCTTTTTTCTCTAATTCGAGAGAGAGAGAGAGATACGGATACGGAAAATTTAATCATGTATAGGCCATTGCCCCTCATGATGGGATACATATATACAAACATCTTTTTCAGAAATGACAATTGTGAACATGAAATCATCCAAAACTCACTTGGTAATAAGTTTAAGAAGTAAGAATGGAACGCAGCTTAAAGGCTTTATAAAGACAGATTGACATATTCCTGACCGTGTTTTCGGGCGCACTCGCCATAAGCAATGTAAATCTAAACTAACTCACCAGCCGCCGTGGCGAAGTGGTTAGCGTCGCGGACTCCCGGCTGGGAAGTCGTGGGTTCGAATCCCATCAGAGTCATGTGGGTTTTACTGCCCCGACCGGCTCCTACCCAGAGTTGAGTTTGCTGCGGGCTCAGTTGGGAAGACTGGGACCACACAGTCGAATTTCATCCACTTAATGGATGCGTTTCTGAGAGTGTTGCTCAAATTTCCTGACCAACACTGCAGGTGCCTGTATCTCTCGGGCCTGGTTGACGCCGGGATATATTATGAAAGGAAGCGTAGAGTACAGCCCTGTCATGTAGTCTCAGACCGAAATGGAAATCCGTAGCATCATCTTAATCATCTTCATTCTCATCGATCAGCATTAAAAAAAAAAAAAAGTCTCAAATTCTGTGGCTCTTCATGCCCTGTTCCCATGGTGACCTCAATTTCGATGTCCTCTCCACGTCTATGGCCTTGGTTTAGTTTCGTCGGGATCACCGGTATCAGCGAGTCCATGGGGGCTGTCGTTGGACGGACGTGGTGGCGCCCTCCGGAGGGAGAGCTCGCTCACGTCGGCTCCGCGCCTAAGCAATTATTGTCGTCAGTAGAGGGCTTAGTAGGTGGTGTCCTGCATATGTTAGATCAGAACAGGCGTCACTGAACACCACCGAAGTGACTCGGCAGCAGTGCAGTGTTTCCTCCGGTGGGTTGCCTCTTGACGACTTGACATTGACTGCTCCCTGTGGATTGCCGGTGCCGGGGCTGCGGCGGGACCGACCGGGCTGTGGATGTGGACGGGGTGTTGGAATGAGCGGCGTGGGTGCACTGCCTCTGAAGTGGCGCAGAAGTTGGCGCAGAGGTTGGGACAGCAAAAAAAAACAACAAACAAACAAACAAACAAAAAAAACCGAACTTGGCACTTTGTAATATTTCAACGGAATGTACTGTGCTCTTACGTCATACAGAACTGGACAACATAAAACGAAATGTACCTCAAATCCCCTCTCTTTTAGACAAAGTGGACATATCAATTCATTTTCACTGTGTTCTCTATAGCGAATACGATGTACCGCGATTTCAGAAATGCCAAGTCTAAATCTTGTCGGTATGTATCTTAAATGCCGGTCTACATTGATCAATAAATGTGTTTTAACGTCAGATACAGTGCAAATGGTGAGAGAGAGAGAGAGAGAGAGAGAGAGAGAGAGAGAGGAGAGAGAGAGAGAGAGAGAGAGAGGAGAGAGAGAGAGAGAAAGGATAATATATGGAGACATGACTGCTAAAAGGAAAAAAAAGATCTGTTCTAATGTAAACAAAGACATAACAGCATGAAATGTACACAAATTCGATAGTATAAGCAGAGTCGCTGTTGAATTAATGGATCAGAATTATATCGGAGAGAGAGAGAGAGAGAGAGAGAGAGAGAGAGAGAGAGAGAGAGAGAGAGAGGAGAGAGAGAGAGAGAGAGAGAGAGTTGAGGATGTTTTATAGCATTGCAATGGATTGGCAAAATCCATTATCAATTGTACATTGTGTCTTTTTGAACTATATAAGAGTAACGTCAACATAAAGAGTGGTAGAGGATTGAGAATTTGATTTCAAAATACCTATTCTGGGAAGTGGAAGCATCAATTTCTGAACATGGTAATATTCATTAAACTGAAATGTCTCTATAAGAGATAGAGGTACAAAACCCGAAATAAATTCAACAAAAAGACTGCTTTCTTGTATTTCGATTACAGTCATAATGGAAGCATATGTTAGACGCGGCATAGTCGGAACACGATAATGAAAATGATTTCAACAAAATCATTTTTGAAGCTCACCTTTGAAGACTTCGTCGTGTTTTCAGGATAATTTTTCAGTTCACCTGTGAAGACTTAGTGGTGTTTCCGGGATAATTTTTCAGTTCACCTGTGAAGACTTAGTGGTGTTTTCAGGATAATTTTTCAGTTCACCTGTGAAGACTTAGTGGTGTTTTCAGGATAATTTTTCAGTTCACCCGTGAAGACTTAGTGGTGTTTTCAGGGTAATTTTAAAACTCATCTGTCAAGACCTAAGGGTGTTTCCAGGATAATTTTAACGTTCACTTGTAAAGACTTCGTGGTGTTTTGGGAATAGTTTTTAATTTCACCTGTGAAGACTTAGTTGTGTTTCCAGCATAATATTAAAGTTCACCTACGAAGACTTAGTGGTGTCTTAAGGATAATGTTAAAGTTCACCTATGAAGACTTAGTAGTGTCTTCAGGATAGTTTTCAAGATCACCTGCGAAAACTTAGTGGTGTTTCCAGGATAGCTTTGAAGTTCATCTTCGAAGACTTCGTGGTGTTTTCATGATGATTTTAAAGTTCACCTGTGAAGACTTAAAGGTATTTTCAGGATATGCTCACTCGCGAAGTCCCAAAACGCAAAAGCATCATCTACATGAGATTCAATATAGGTATAGAAAAAGATTTTGCGAGAGTCATCATTTAAGAAGAGTTTTATTCTAGACAGTAGATACATTATTTTTCACACTGTTTTACTCACACACGTCGTACGTGATCAGATCACAATACATGATTGTCAAGAACTTCTAGAATGGTATGACAGTCTGGATGACGAGCATAGCCTTGGTGCCAAAATGCTCACAGAAAACCTATAACAAAGTACAAGTAACGCTCATTTCACCACAACATTTAATTCAAATGAAAAAAAAATCATTATTCCGCGGACAAAATGAACAAATGGATGACAAGACAAAACACAACGCGTTTTGACGTCTTTGGTCTTCTTTAAGCAAGATCAACAATATGCAGGACATTGGAAACGAAGAACAGGCGATCAGCTGTCTTTTCACATCGGGCGATCAGTTGTCTTTTCACATTGGGCGATCAGCTGTCTTTTCACATCGGGCGATCAGTTGTCTTCTCCCATTGGGCGATCAGTTGTCTTTTCACATTGGGCGATCAGTTGTCTTTTCACATTGGGCGATCAGTTGTCTTTTCACATCGGGCGATCAGTTGTCTTTTCACATTGGGCGATCAGTTGTCTTTTCACATCGGGCGATCAGTTGTCTTCTCACATTGGGCGCAAAATGGATGTTGATTGAAAACGAGGCTGTTGGGTAGGAGACAATGCGAGTTAAATTAAGAAGAAGAAGAAGAAGAAGAAGAAGAAAAAGAAGAACAATAACAACAATAATAATGATAATAATAATAATGATAACGATGATGATGATGATGATGATGATGATAAAAATGATAGTAATGATAATAACGATAATAATGATAATAATAATGATGATGATGATGATAATAATAATGATAATCATCATCATCATCATCATCATCATAACAAGAACAATAATTTTCGACAAAAATGTCTCCTTGACATAACGGACGTAAAAATTGCCCAGAATAATACTCCCCAGATCGTAGTCTTCTGTACTTTTGCCATTAACTTGACAGCAGAGAAGAGGAACGGGGAGGGTTTTGTCATGTTTATCTGGTAGTGACATCATACGCTTGGTTTTCTTTGGGTCAACATTCACAGGATTCAGCTTGGACCATTCGATTCATTGATATTTCTTGCAGCGCAAAGGCTCCGTCTTCTGGCGAGTGTTACGGTGTTGAGATCACTTTGTATAACATTGCAGCGGCGATTTCTTTGAAAACCCCGCGGCAAACATGGGTGTGGTTTCCCCCTTCCAAGCCCCGTTCAATCAATCCTCACCTGTGTCAATGAAAACCTGGGGAGGGCAAGCTCGTGGCAATAGTGGACCTTAGCAAAAACGAGCTGATAAATTAAGGGGTGGGAAGGGGGTGAGATGGGGTGGGAGGGGGGGGGGGGGGTGAGTCCTACCTAGCAGGGTATCTACTCCCAACCAACAGCTGTTGTTGGTCGTGACTTTGATTGACATGGACCGGCTGTTGTTCAGATAATGCGATGTGTGGGGGAAGTTAATGTCGGAGGCCCAGGTAAGGCTTGGGTGAGGTACCGGCTTGTGTCGGTTGAGTAACGAGCAATGAGGAATTGAACATCAGGAACGGCAACTTGAACAGTCACCGCATCTGATAAAAACAAGCGCGGGAAGTAAATAGCATGATGGTGGTATTGATAATAATGATGAAGGCCAGTGAGGCTTCGAAAAGTTTTACGCGAGTTACGAACTTTTTTTCCTTTGGTTTTGGTGGTGGTGGTGGTGGTGGTGGGGGTGGTGGTGGTTTTGTTTGTTTGTTTTTATTTAGCATGTGCCTTTTCGGACTATGCGACAGGTCGAGTGACTATAATCATACAGACGACTCATACACACACTGTGTCCACAGAGAGGAGGTGGCGATTTGTGCTCGTGCTGAGTGGTTCATAGAAAGCTACTAGGCCAATACAATTCGAAGCTGTTATTCGTCACAGTTTGTGCTCTGTTCAACAGGTAGAATTTAAACCACTCTGGAGCAGTACGAGAGATGCCATACACACTCTCATAGGTCTGTGAATTAATGTCTGGTGCTCGGTGGTATCAAAAGCTGCGGACAGATCTAACGGCACTAACACAGGAACATCACCATAAACCAGAGCAGTTAGTATGTCGTTGCTGGCTTTTACAAGAACTGTTTTAGTATTGTGATATAGGCGGGAAGCATACTGAGATGGAGGAAGCAGATTGTGTGTGTTCAGACATACAGGAAGTTGTTGTACGATTATCTTTTCCATGATCTTTGACAGAAAGGGTACATTTCAGACGGGTCGATAGATTCTGAGATTGTTTTGATCAAGGGAAATCATCTGAAAAATGCTCTCGCAAGGGACGATTAGAATAGGAAAGGAAATATTTCATTGTACAGACTGTGGTTAAAAACATTTGTCAGTGCTAGCAGGAGTACATCAATGTATTTCACAAGAATAAGTAATGTAACTTTTGCTCCCATATTGAAATAAATAAACGCCCATTAGTCCATTCGGCGATTCGGTGTCGTTAGCAGCATTCGTTTGGAGTTAGGGGCGTGTCTTTACTTCATTCTGGGAGCAAGAGTTACCCTACCCTTCCTGAGACATACACAAAAAGGAGAAGATAGATTAAGATAGATTCCCACCCGTGTCATATGATCAGGTGAAAACACTTTGCTGTTCCAGATCAGCAAGGATGTGGTGCCTCTTATAAATAAAGTTATCACGCACAATATCAGTACCAGTGAGAAGGGTTGATGGTTGGCAAGGACATGACTATACGACCCAGAAACTGTGAAACTCTTGACTGCTTTCACTTTGTTGTTTTAAGCATCTTCTTTACCGGTTAGACCTTTCTGAATCCATGGACTACACAACTTGGGACAAACCTGTCAGCATTCAACATCTTATTTACTGGTCACACTTAACCTGATATCTAGAATGCATACAACGTCTTACGAACCAGTCGGCATCACACATCTCATTTACTGGTCACACTTAACCTGATATCTAGAATGCATACAAAGTTGTATGAACCAGTTGACATCAAACATCTTATTTACTGGTCAACTCTGTCTAAACGCGGTGGTGTATACGATATGTGAAAAACCAGTTGACGTTGAACATCTTACTAACTGATAAAACAAATACACGCCCATAACTTTAAAGGAATACCGCTTACGACACCGAATCGCCTAACAGATATGACAACACAGAGCACACAGAACAAACAAGGAAACATCCTCTTTGGAGAGCTTGCCGCAGGGCAGAGAAGCACTGGCCACCCACAGCTGAGAGACAAAGACGTTTGCAAAAGAGGTATCCGCTAGGCGATTCAGTGTCGTAGGCAGCATTCCTTTGGAGTTAAGGTCGTGAATTTGTTTTATCGTGGGAGCAAGAGTTACCCTACTTGTTTGTCGTTTACTGTTTACTGTTCCCTGCCTCATTTCATATTTACTTTCATCTTACTAATTGGTCAACCCTGGCTGAAGCACGCTTTTATACGATTTGTGACAGATGAATTGACACTGAACATCGCTTTTCCTGGTCAAACCTACCTGAGCTAAAAAATGTACACGATATGTACAAGTCCAGTCGGAAATAAACAAGAATCATGTTAACTGATCAAACCTATCTAAAAACTATGATGTATATAACGTGTGACAAACCAGACTGCATTCAACGCCCATCTTGCGCCGACCTGGATGAAGGTAAGTGATTGCTCGTTCGTTGTCCCGAGTGTTGCGTATCTTGCCTGGAGAAGGCCTAATAGATCGAAACGCGTCGTGTTTGTCTTGAGATTCGTTTATTTACGTGTTTTTTTTGTTTGTTTGTTTGTTTGGTTTTGTTTTGTTTTTGCAGTGCGTTATCAATAACTTTTCAAATTTGTTTAGATTTCCGCCTGCAGTCGCCTCACTTTGCAACCAGTCTTAATTATCAGTCAAAGGTATCTAATTCCATGATGCATACAGTCTGTGACAAACCAGTCGGCATTATTTCATTTACCAGTCAATTACAAACCATCCGGCATTGAAGATCTTCACTGGTCAAATCTGTCTGAACTCCTTTGTATACGCAATGTGTGAGACACAAGCTGGTGTCAAACATCTCATTTATTGGTGAAACCTATCTCATCTCTATAAGTTTTACGATGTGTGATAAACAGTGGACATAAAACATCTTATACAGCTCAATTATCTCTACAATGTGCCTGAAGTGTGACAAACAGTCGGCGTTACACACATAGTAACCAATCAAACCTATGTTAAACTCCATGGTGTACACGAGGTGTCTGGAACATCCCATTTGCTGTCACATCTAGAGTGTGCAGTTTCTCTGACAAATCAGTTGACACTACAAATAGTGTTTGACGCCAAATCAGTTCAAAGTCTATGATGTATACGATGTGTTGAACGTCTTGATATTGAACATCTTATTTGCTGGTCACACCTGTCTGAACTAAATTAACGATGTGTGGCAAACCGTCAGCACTGACAACGAAGAACGAGCAATCACTGAGCTTCTCCGATTCGACACAAGATGGGCGTTCAACTCTGTGGTGTGCTCAACATCTTATTCACTGGTCAAACCCATTTCAACTCTCTACTGTACTCAACATCTTATTCACTGGTCAAACCCATTTCAACTCTCTACTGTACTCAACAATCTTATTTCACTTGGTCAAACCCATTTCAACTCTCTGGTGTACTCAACGTCTTATTCACTGGTCAAACTCATTTCAACTCTCTGGTGTACTCAACGTCTTATTTACTGGTCAAACCCATTTCAACTCTCTGGTGTACTCAACGTCTTATTCACTGGTCAAGCCCATTTCAACTCTCTGGTGTACTCAACATCTTATTCACTGGTCAAGCCCATTTCAACTCTCTGGTGTACTCAACATCTTATTTACTGGTCAAGCCCATTTCAACTCTTTGGTGTACTCAACATCTTATTTTCTGGTCAACGTATTTCAACTCTGTGGTGTACTCAACATCTTATTTACTGGTCAAACCCATTTCAAGCTCTTGTGTACTCAACGTCTTACTTACTGGTCAAACCTACTTTCAACTCTCTCTGGTGTACTCAACGTCTTATTGACTGGTCAAACCATTTCAACTCTGTTGTGAACTATCTTATTACTGGTCAAACCCATTTCAGCTCTGTTGGTGTACTCAGCGTCTTATTTACTGGTCAAACTTATTTCAACCTCTGTGTGTATAAACATCTTATTTACTGGAAACCTACTTCAACTCTCTGGTGTGTAAACATCTTATTTACTGGAGAAACCTACTTCAACTCTCTGGTGTATAAAACATCTTATTTACTGGAGAAACCTACTTCAACTCTCTGGTGTATATAACATTTTATTTACTGGAGAAACCTGCTTCCACTCTCTGGTGTATGCAACATCTTATTTACTGGAGAAACCTACTTCAACTCTCTGGTGTATACAACATTTATTTACTGGAGAAACCTACTTCACTCTCTGGTGTATACAACATCTTATCTACTGGAGAAACCTACTTCCACTTCTGGTGTATACAACATCTTATTTATGGAGAAACCTACTTCCACTTTCTGTGTATACAACATCTTATTTACTGGAGAAACCTACTTCACTTTCTGGTGTGTACAACTCTTATTTACTGGAGAAACCTACTTCCACTTCTGGGTATACAATATCTTACTTACTGGAGAAACCTACTTCAACTCTCTGGTGTTACAACATCTTATTTACTGGAGAAACCTACTTCCAACTTTCTGGTGTATACAACATCTTACTTACTGGAGAAACCTACTTCAACTCTCTGGTGTATACAGCATCTTACTTACTGGAGAAACCTACTTCAAGTCTCTGGTGTATACAACATCTTATTTACTGGAGAAACCTATGTCCATTGTCTGGTGTATACAACATCTTATTTACTGGAGAAACTTACTTCCACTTTCTGGTGTAGACAACATCTTATTTACTGGAGAAACCTACTTCCACTTTCTGGTGTAGGCAACATCTTATTTACTGGAGAAACCTACTTCCACTTTCTTGTGTAGACAACATCTTATTTACTGGAGAAACCTACTTCCACCTTCTGGTGTAGACAACATCTTTTTTTACTGGAGAAAACTACTTCCACTCTCTGGTGTATGCAACATCTTATTTACTGGAGAAACCTACTTCCACTCTCTGGTGTATACAGCATCTTATCTACTGGAGAAACCTACTTCCACTCTCTGGTGTATACAGCATCTTACTTACTGGAGAAACCTACTTCAATCTCTGGTGTATACAACATCTTATTTACTGGAGAAACCTACGTCCACTGTCTGGTGTAGACAACATCTTATTTACTGGAGAAACCTACTTCCACTTTCTGGTGTAGGCAACATCTTATTTACTGGAGAAACCTACTTCCACTCTCTGGTGTAGACAACATCTTATTTACTGGAGAAACCTACTTCCACCTTCTGGTGTAGACAACATCTTTTTTTACTGGAGAAAACTACTTCCACTCTCTGGTGTATACAACATCTTACTTACTGGAGAAACCTACTTCCACTCTCTGGTGTATACAGCATCTTATCTACTGGAGAAACCTACTTCCACTCTCTGGTGTGTACAACATCTTACTTACTGGAGACACCCACTTCCACTCTGGTGTATACAACATCTTATTTACTGGAGAAACCGACTTCCACTCTCTGGTGTATACAACATCTTATTTACTGGAGAAACCTACTTCCACTCTCTGGTGTATACAACATCTTATCTACTGGAGAAACCTACTGCCACTCTCTGGTGTATACAACATCTTATTTACTGGAGAAACCTACTTCCACTCTCTGGTGTATACAACATCTTATTAGATTTACTGGATTATTTGGAAAAACTACTTCCACTCTCTGGTGTATACAACATCTTATTTACTGGAGAAACATACTTCAACTCTCTGGTGTATACAACATCTTATTTACTGGAGAAACATACTTCAACTCTCTGGTGTACACAGCATCTTATCTACTGGAGAAACTTACTTCAACTCTGTGGTGTACACACTGTGTGACAAACCAGTCAGCTGTTGAACATTCAGCGTTGAACAATACACTTAGCAGTCAAACCTATGTGATGTCCATGGTTTCTAAAGTAATTAACAGACCATTAGGCATTGACCAATTACGTCAGCGCTGAGCTGTGTGACAACAGGCAATCATCTTACTTCCAATTCCATGCAGACCTTGTTCTGAGATATCTCACCCGATGTAAATTATTGAGCTTTATGGGAAATACCTTGATTTATCTAATTATGTTGCTGTCTGTTATAGACTTTGTTTCAGGAAAAAGTTTGAGGATTTGTTTTGGTTTACAGTGATGGTGTCTTACTGAGCAAGATGTATTGTTTTATTACTGTGATAGACTTTGTTTCAGTTCAGTGGAGGAGTTTGTTTGGAATTGTCCTCATGCACGCACGTAAAATCCCATCACCAACTTTCCGAAGAGTAGGCCAGTTTGGCCGTTGGTATGGATGACACGTTACACATAGCATGCACCCTGCGTGAGAAATGGAAAGAATGAAGGAAGTAAGGAAAATGAGTGATCGATATTGAACGATATTGACTGGATGACACGGGAAACGACTGAATGAAGCGCCGGCTGGCAGCTCTTCAGTCGGCACTACCCAGGTAGGCAGCCCGTTGTGTAAACGAGTGTGGATTGTAAAGCGCTTAGAGCTTGGTCTCTAGCCGAGAATAGGAGCTATATAAGTATTCATTATTATTATTATTATTATTGTGTTTTAGTGTGGGCATAGTCCACTTTAAATGGCTGTGACCGGTGCTGCCATCTGGGCTTTAAACATGACTTGATCCAGCCAGCCTGCAATCTGGTTAGCTTGCAGAAAGGTATTGTTTGTGTGCGTAAGTGCATATGCGCGCGCCGCGCGCGCGCGCGCGCGCGCGTGTGTGTGTGTGTGTGTGTGTGTGTGTGTGTGGTGCGCGCATGTCTGCATGCCAGTGTGTCAGTGTGCTTGTGTGCGTGCATGTGTGCGTGCGTGCGTACGTGCGTGCGTGTGTTCGTGTGTGTGTGTGTGTGTGTGTGTGTGTGTGTGTGTGTGTGTGTGTGTGTGTGAGAGAGAGAGAGAGAGAGAGAGAGAGAGAGAGAGAGAGAGACGATACTGGACTGCTATTTGATATCTATGTGTCAACATTCAATAAATCAGACACCTGGAAGACTCAGCTTGGGCTATTAATATCTGATGACAGTGATCAAGTTGTTTAATTATTTTCATACACGTGATTGTCAAAGTGAAAACATGATACTGGCAGACATAGTATGGCCCAGTATTCTCTAACGATGGTGACTAGAGCTTATGAACGATTCAGCTGTTGTAATGTGGACATATGAGGGTGTGTACATGCCATCAATTCTTTAATGAAAAATCACGCCCAAATATGCTCCATTCTTGGAAAGTTCTACACCTGGCGCAGGGACCTGGAAGCAGACATCAGGAACATGGGAATGATTTGGAACCAGCTGGAGAAAAGAGCACACACACCCTATGACGTCTGCATTTCTGTGAAGTCATTTCAACTTGCATTAACCTACAATCCCCGGCTTCAGCTCCTCCTCCTATCCTATCACCACCCCCCCCCCTCCCCCACCCCGTTTCCCTGCACACATACACACATGAACCCAGCTGTTGTGTTGTGCTGACTGTAAGGCCCTTGGCGTGGTGGCCACGAATGGACTGATTTTTTTATTTGGATTACGAGGCTCCAGTTCCTTTGCAGATTATCATTATCTTTGGTATTAACATTTATTGTGTACGTGGTTTTTTCATGCTCTGTGTGTGTGTATGTATGTATGTATGTTTGAATGTATGTACGTGTGTGTGTGTTGTGTGTGTGTGTGTGTGTGTGTGTGTGTGTGTGTGTGTGTGTGTGTGTGTGTGTGTGTGTGTGTGTTAGAGGGCATCCGCATATATCCATGTCCCCCCGTCTGTCTGTCTGTCTGTCTGTTCTCTCTCGCCATCTCTCTCTCTCTCTCTCTCTCCTCTCTCTCTCTCTCTCTCTCTCTCTCTCTCATTTGACACACACACCAGTACTCAAGTGCGCGGAACTGTGCCATCATTGAACCTCCACACAAAACTGGAGATATTGATAATCCTGATCATTATCGAGTACCTTGTAATGAGTGTACTGAAGAAATTGTTTCCCAGGGTATTAAAACAAAACTAACAAAAATATCACAAGTGTCAAGCTTTCAACTAAGTCACAAAGATTAATTCTCATCCGAAACATTTTTTCCAATCTCTCTCTCTCTCTCTCTCTCTCTCTCTCTCTCTCTCTCTCACACCACACACACACACACACACACGCATGCACGCACGCACGCACGCACGCACGCACGCGCATACACACACACACACACACACACACACACACACACACACACACACAATTTTATTCAATCGTCATTCAGGTGGGGGTTTTTTTTTTTTTTTTTTTTTTCAAAACTGAAATGATTTCCAGTTAAATTTCTACACTCACCAAGGTTTGGTCCATGTAACTGTGACTATTACCAGTTAAACTTTCTACACTCACCAAGGTTTGTCCATGTTACTGTGACCAGTTAACTTTCTACACTCACCAAGGTTTGTCCATGTTACTGTGACTATTCTCCAGTTAAATTCTACACTCACCAAGGTTTGTCCATGTAACTGTGACTATTACCAGTTAAATTTCTACACTCACCAAGGTTTGTCCATGTAACTGTGACTATTACCAGTTAAATTTCTACACTCACCAAGGTTTGTCCATGTTACTGTGACTATTCTCCAATAGAAGCGCGAATATTCCAGGACAGCATTTTTAAGTGGGTGATCCAATCAACCACTTCCACCAGCTTCAAACAACAGTACCGTCCCCTGAAAACACTGCCTGAACAAGCGACGAGTTCATTCATCTCTCTTGTGGGCTGCCCTGCTTAAACATCCAAGACCAACACACAACACACCTTGGTCCTTGACAATGGGGAACTACCAGCAAGAATTTCCTACCCTGGAAGAAAGACAGTCTCTTCAAACTAACGTGAGACCATTTGCACACTACGAACAAGCGCGCTTGCTTTTAAGCAGGTCAGACGTTTGGAAAATTGTGCTGTGGAGCCTCTGTGAGAGGAAGTAAATACCAAGACTCTACCATTTTTAGGTAATATTAATCAGCATTCATACAACTCACAGCATACTCACGAAGACTCCCCACCTGACACCCCTTATGCAGATAAAAAAAAATGACAATGAGACAGGCCATTCAACCTTTTCCACCATTCCCAGACGAACTGTGAAAGTCAGACTCGGCGACAGAAAGCAGGTCCGTAAACGTTCACGAGAGGAAATAGAAAAACAATCCAAGGGAAGCGACTCCAACCAAAATCAGCACGTACAACGACAGAAGTTGACTCCCTCAGATCAGATTTCACTCCGTTCACTGAGCTCACTACACTCACGAGCGAAGCTGATAAGTTACAGTGAACTGGATAGGGGTGACACTTCGTAATGCTTTGTTGTTATTGGTGTCATGGTGTGTTGGATAGGGGTGACATCTAGTAATGCTTTGTTGTTATTGGTGTCATGGTGTGTTGGATAGGGGTGACATCTAGTAATGCTTTGTTGTTATTGGTGTCATGGTGTGTTGGATAGGGGTGACATCTAGTAATGCTTTGTTGTTATTGGTGTCATGGTGTGTTAGATAGGGGTGACACTCGTAATGCTTTGTTGTTATTGGTGTCATGGTGTGTTGGATAGGGTGACATCTGTAATGCTTTGTTGTTATTGGTTTCATGGTGTGTTGGATAGGGGTGACACTTAGTGATGCTTTGTTGTTATTTGGTGTCATGGTGTGTTGGATGGAGGTGACACTTAACAATGCTTTGTTGTTATTGGTGTTATGGTGTGTTGGATAGGGGTGACACTTGGTAATGCTTTGTTGTTATTTCGGTGTTATGGTGTGTTGGATAGGGGTGACACTTAGTAATGCTTTGTTGTTATTGGTGTCATGGTGTGTTGGATAGGGGTGACACTTGTAATGCTTTGTTGTTATTGGTTTCATGGTAGTTGGATAGGGGTGACACTTCGTAATGCTTTGTTGTTATTGGTGTCATGGTGTGTTAGATAGGGGTGACACTTAGTAATGCTTTGTTGTTATTGGTGTCATGGTGTGTTGGATAGGGGTGACACTTAGTAATGCTTTGTTGTTATTGTGTCATGGTTGTTGGATAGGGGTGACACTTGTAATGCTTTTTTGTTATTGGTGTCATGGTGTGTTGGATAGGGGTGACACTTCGTAATGCTTTGTTGTTATTGGTGTCATGGTGTTGGATAGGGGTGACACTTGGTAATGCTTTGTTGTTATTGGTGTCATGGTAGTGTTGGATAGGGGTGACAGTTAATAATGCTTTGTTGTTATTGGTGTCATGGTGTGTTGGATAGGGGGACACTTGGTAATGCTTTGTTGTTTTTGGGTTTTCATGTGGTGTTGGATAGGGGTGACACTTGTAATGCTTTGTTGTTATTGGTGTCATGGTGTGTTGGATAGGGGTGAACTTGTAATGCTTTGTTGTTATTGGTGTATGGTGTGTTGGATAGGGGTGACACTTCGTAATGCTTTGTTGTTATTGGTGTCATGGTGTGTTGGATAGGGGTGACACTTAATAATGCTTTGTTGTTATTTGTGTCATGGTGTGTTGGATAGGGGTGACACACTTGTAACTCTGTTGTTGTTGAAAGTTTCCATGGTAAGTGTGGAAGGGGTACACTTCGTAAGTGCTTTGGTTGATTTTTGGTGTCATGGTGTGTTTGGATAGGGGTTTGATCACTTCGTAATGCTTTTTAGTTTATTGGTGTCATGGTAAGTTGGATAGGGGTGACACTTCGTAATGCTTTGTTGTTATTGGTGTCATGGTGTGTTAGATGGGGGTGACACTTAGTAATGCTTTGTTGTTATTGGTGTTATGGTGTGTTGGATAGGGGTGACACTTCGTAATGCTTTGTTGTTATTGGTGTCATGCTGTGTTGGATAGGGGTGACACTTCGTAATGCTTTGTTGTTATTGGTGTTATGGTGTGTGTTGGATAGGGGTGATACTTCGTAATGCTTTGTTGTTATTGGTGTAATGGTGTGTTGGATAGGGGTGACACTTCGTAATGCTTTGTTGTTATTTTTGTCATGGTGTGTTGGAGAGGGGTGACACTTAGTAATGCTTTGTTGTTATTTGTGTCATGGTGTGTTGGATAGGGGTGACAGTCAACAGCATGTGGGTGTTACTTCTGTTATGGTGTGTTGGAAAGTTACTAGCGCATTTTCTGTTAGCTAAACTTGTGTGTTTTGGACAGAGATGAGAATCACCAGTCTGTCATTGTAAGTTGTGTTATGGTGTGTTGATATATACGTGACAGTCAGAGGTGTATGTTTTTTTTAGTTGTTCTATGAAACGACAGACAGACGTTGAAAGTCACCGGTGTGTCGTTTTCAGTTGTATTATTATTCCGTTTTCATGATCCACATTTCAAAAGTATAGAGAAAGATTGATATCATTAGTGTGTGCGTCCTTCTCGCTTTGGAACTGAAAAAGATGTTGTTGTTGTTGTTGTCATTTCAGACAGTCTTAAGTTTTCAGAACGCTGTGGATGCCTGTGGTACTCTGAAGACGGCATCAGGTTGGAATCTTTCCGATTTGACTGCTGCTCTTAGCCACTTGAAACCGTTTACTGTCTACAGTGTTTGACCCACCTGTCCACAGTTGGTTTGACCACCTGTCTACAGTGTTTGACCACCTGTCTACAGTGTTTGACCACCTGGCTTTGATGCCTGTAGAAGGAGGAGGCTGCTTAACCAAAGAAGGTTTCAGTTATTAAATATTCAGCGTCTGCTTCTTTCGTGCTGGTTAAAGCTTCGAGTTTTCCTACTGTATTACTAACCTCCTCGTATATGTTGTCGTCAGTAGGCATTGTCTTTATATATAACACAATTTATTCGGTAGTTACTTTGGTGAGTGTTAAAAAAATGGCAATAAATGGTTAAATGATG
The DNA here is from genome assembly GCA_033310375.1 of Conus canariensis. NCBI lineage: Eukaryota > Metazoa > Mollusca > Gastropoda > Neogastropoda > Conidae > Conus > Conus canariensis. The sequence goes on from CM065747.1 coordinate 4,867,462, forward strand.
CAAGAAAAGGTAGGGGAAAAAACAAGAAAAAGAAATGTAGTTATAAAGTTAAATATACTATTTTTCGACTTGTTGATCTCTGAAGTGTTCTTTGCTGGTTTTGCCTTTCCTAGCGTTTCTCATAAATGTCTGAACAAAATATCTAATGTATCATGTTCATAGACTTATAACTAACTCAAGTCAAGATAACTCGCTTAAAGAAACATACAGAAAAGTGTAACATTATGCCTAATTTTGCCTTGAATAGAAGTATAATTTCCAGATCTAGACCGTCACACAATCTTGCAGGTACACATTTCTTTCCAAGGATAGATCTAGAGCTCTTTGGCGTGTACGTCCTTTTTCTTTTGCCGAATTGTGCTCGAAGTTTCCATCCTTCACAAGAATTTTCACCGACGGTTCCAAATCTGAGGAAGGAGTTGCCTCTGCTGTGTTTGTGCAACATATTGCCCTCAGAGATGTTCTAAACACATGCCCACTGACAGCACTATCTACACTGCTCGGCTTTGAAATGGTATCTAAATCGAAAGACAAAGATTTTCTCATTTTGTCGGACTCCCTTTCTGCTTTGGAGCCAATAGCCTCAAGCACCCTCAACTGTTGAAATTATTCGAACTGTACGCTTCTCTGAAATCAGATGGATGCAACATAGTTTTTGCTTGGGTTCCCAGCCGCGTGGGCATTCAAGGCAACGAGGTGGTTGATCAGCATGCCAAGAGTGCCACAAAGAAAGATTTGAGCAAATTGTCCGTCCCTCACAGTCACTCTGATCTGAAACCCCAAACACAGGGTTATATCAAAGACCTATGGCAAGAGGAATGGAACTTGCAGACGGATAAGAAATTGTACAGAAACCGTCCAAACCTGGATGATTTTTTTTACCGTGTTCCCGGAGTGGCCGTAAAGAAGAGACAGTTTTATGCCGTTCGCATACAGGCCACCCGTGTTGCACCCATTCTTATCTTTTCACACTGAAACATATTCTTTTAGAGTGTAGGGGTTTGCATGATGTGAGACATAAACATTTTACATTCGACTCCATGAAAACCTTATTCAGAGATGTCCCACCTGGTGTGATCTTTGAATTCCTGGGGGGAGGGGGGGGGGGGGGGGGATTTAGTATTTTTCACCTGATCTAAGATTTTACAGAAGAAATATTTTTAACGAAGGTTCCGGTGTGTTTTTTGGAAGGTATATTTGAAAGAGCTGTGTGAATATTTTTTTTTTATTTCAGATGACTTGTGAGTCGACTTGAAAGCGGTGACAGCCCTGATATGGCCCCTTGTGGTCGGCTGGGCTAGAAGCAACATTACCTTACCTTGTCTAAGGACCAGCTTTCGGCCGCGAACCATCTGTCTCATTATTCAGGTCACAGCGAAACGTCACAGTTATTCCCCTTGGCCCAGGTCACCGTCTGGTTTCCTGCTGGTAGAGCCTCGTTCTTTGAAACAAGCCCTGGACTCTATAGACAGGCTACAACTTTTCTTCTGATTTTTTTTTCTCTACCGTCCGTGCACTGAACCTGCTACACTTTGACTTGTGAGCTTAAACAAAGAAAGTTGGTTTTTTTATGCTCCTGGGTGCCGACAGAAATCAGTCTAAGACCGGCACCAAGTAGCAGCCAGGACAATGGTTCTGTTTTGGCTTTTAGTTTTCAGTTTCTGCCCGCACACACGCCACATTTGAAACCATCCTTTACAGAATTTAAAAAAAAAGCAACAAAAAAAAAGGGAGGGGTGTGTGTGTGTGTGTGGGGGGGGGGGGGGGGGAGTTCTTTAAACAAACAAACGAAACAAAAAATCCAAACGAACAAGTCAACAAAGGACCGGTCAATAACTGTGTGTAGAGAGGGCCTGGATCTCAGTTTTAGAACTTGTGGCTGCACACCAAAAATTAATGTGCTAAAGGCCGTGTTTAAGACTCGAGTATTTATAAATAGGCACAATTATGTTGTTTTGAGAACTTTTTTTTCTCCCATTATGTCTGAAAGTTGAGTTACCTTCTTTTGTGTTCTATATCCATCAATGCACATGTCTGAAAGTTGAGTTACCTTCTCTTGTTTTCTATATCCATCAATGCACGTGTCTGAAAGTTGAGTTACTTTCTTTTGTTTTCTATATCCATCAATGCACATGTCTGAAAGTTGAGTTACCTTCTTTTGTTTTCTATATCCATCAATGCACATGTCTGAATGTTGAGTTACCTTCTCTTGTTTTCTATATCCATCAATGCACATGTCTGAAAGTTGAGTTACCTTCTTTTGTTTTCTATATCCATCAATGCACATGTCTGAAAGTTGAGTTACCTTCTTTTGTTTTCTATATCCATCAATGCACATGTCTGAAAGTTGAGTTACCTTCTCTTGTTTTCTATATCCATCAATGCACATGTCTGAAAGTTGAGTTACCTTCTTTTGTTTTCTATATCCATCAATGCACGTGTCTGAAAGTTGAGTTACCTTCTTTTGTTTTCTATATCCATCAATGCACATGTCTGAAAGTTGAGTTACCTTCTTTTGTTTTCTATATCCATCAATGCACGTGTCTGAAAGTTGAGTTACCTTCTTTTGTTTTCTATATCCATCAATGCACATGTCTGAAAGTTGAGTTACCTTCTTTTGTTTTCTATATCCATCAATGCACGTGTCTGAAAGTTGAGTTACCTTCTTTTGTTTTCTATATCCATCAATGCACATGTCTGAAAGTTGAGTTACCTTCTTTTGTTTTCTATATCCATCAATGCACATGTCTGAAAGTTGAGTTACTTCTTTTGTTTTCTATATCCATCAATGCACATGTCTGAAAGTTGAGTTACCTTCTTTCGTTTTCTATATCCATCAATGCACATGTCGCGTGGCTCCAAGCAGACACATCAAAATGAAAGGCATGGGACTATTTTGGGGGAGACGACATGGCGCAAAGATAGGGTCACGAGTGAGTGTGAAGGACTTAGAAGTGACGTCGAGTGAGGAGAAGCTCACGTATTTCTATACTGGGAATGATTTCATCATTAGAAATGCCCGAAAACAAGTGAAATGACTGGTGGGGGTGGGGTGGGGTGGCGGGTGGGGGTGGGGTGTGTTGTTTTGATCTATTATCAGTTTAATATCATTTTTTGTTGTTGTTGCTCAAATTCATGTTACGCATAAAATCACGTTTGCATGGAGTCTATGGTGACTTGGTGTAAAATCGCAAAATGTGCAAAATTGTGGTGCACGGCCTGTTTTTGATGTTGTTGAACCCCGACAGAGAAAATTGTGGTGCACGGCCTGTTTTTGACGTTGTTGAGCTCCGACAGAGAAAATTGTGGTGCACGGCTGTTTTTGACGTTGTTGAGCTCCGACAGAAAAAATTGTGGTGCACGGCCTGTTTGACGTTGTTGAGCCCCGACAGAAAAAAACTGTGGCGTACGGCCTGTTTTTGACGAGCCGTCAGAAACAGGAAATGACATCATAGTTGTTGAGCCCCGACAGAGAGCCAGTGCAGGACCGACGATGTGGCGCTGCTCAAAGAGGAACGACAACTCGCTGGAGGACCGACGATGTGGCGCTGCTCAAAGAGGAACGACAACTCGCTAGAGGACCGACGATGTGGCGCTGCTCAAAGAGGAACGACAACTCGCTAGAGGACCGACGATGTGGCGCTGCTCAAAGAGGAACGACAACTCGCTAGAGGACCGACGATGTGGCGCTGCTCAAAGAGGAACGACAACTCGCTAGAGGACCGACGATGTGCGCTGCTCAAAGAGGAACGACAACTCGCTAGAGGACCGACGATGTGGCGCTGCTCAAAGAGGAATGACAGCTCGCGAGAGGACGACCATGTGGCGCTGCTCAAAGAGGAACGACAATCGTCAGCAGGCTTCCTCGTGGCCTCTCCTCCCCACCCCCTACCACCCCTCTCTTCTCCATGCTATCTCCCTCTGCTCCACAGGCCACACGCCACAATTACAATTTTGCACTAAAACACTATAATTATAATTATTCCATTTAAAGCGTTTAGAGGCCTAGCATAGGTTTGATCTAGCATTTGTTATTAAACTGACAATTGATATATATATATATATATATATATATATATATATATATATATATATATTTTATAAAGTCTCCATCAAGTATGTCCCTTGTTTAGGGGGATTTTCACCGATGAAATCACATTCTTCAAATAACATGGCCTTCCCCGTAGTTGACGTCGTATTTCAGGCCTTGGCACTCACCCATGACCCTATCTTTGCGCCAGTTGGAAGCGCTTGGATAGTCCCATTTGCCATAGGAAAGAAAATGAGAAGAATCATCTTTCAGACACAATAAAAACTATAAACAAATTCTAATTGCGCCGGTCTATAAATACTCGGCTTCTTAAGCAAGGCCTTGGCACATTGATTTTTTTGGCGTGCAGCCACATTCGCCACGCTGTTCCTGGGGGCTGTTGATGACCAGGCTGTCGGAAGGAAGAGGAAGCAACATGAATAAAAGACTGAGACTACATAAGGTGGTGAGAAGAAAACACATCATCAGACTCGGACTGCGTGGGCAGTGTGTGTGTGTGTGTGTGTGTGTGTGTGTGTGTGTGTGTGTGTGTGTGTGTGTGTGTGTTTGCGTGCGTGCGTGCGCGCGTGTGTGCACATGTGTACATATGTGTGTGTATGTGCGTGCGTGCGTGCGTGCGTGCGTGCGTGTGTGTGTGTGTGTGTGTGTGTGTGTGTGTGTGTGTGTGTGTGTGTGTGTGTGTGTGTGTGCTGATGGAAGACTTGCACTGAGGAGAACGGGAGGCAGGGAAAGAATCCTTCTCAGGTGCGTGTTGTGTACAAGGTGTTCACCAGGTTTGCCGCTGGCTCCTGAACACCCAGCGAAGCACCTGCTGTTTGCTGCTGTGATGATCCTCAACCGAGATGGATCACAGACGTGAACAGCCCTGAATGGCAGAGTAATATGCTGCTTTAAAAGATGATAAGGAAGGAAATTATGCAGCAAATCATGCCTTGGTATATCCTTCACATCAAAGCTTGATTTTACATTTCCATATGAAGGTTTAGCATCATGACATAAGAGAGGTTGGGGTTTGACTATTATAAAAATGTTTACACAAGTTTGAAAATCAACCTTTAGATGCATTGCTAAATTGTCTGATTTATAACATTAGAGAACTGCAAAATACGGCTGAAATTTGGGGTAAGTTTGGATATGTTTTAGATAAACTCGTCCACGTGTTTGCTATGAAATTCAGAGGAGGGTGGCCACACAAAATGATTACTTATATGGCGAATCATAATGTCTTACGTTAGGTGGACTAATTTGCAAAAAAAAAAAAAAAGAAAATGTCTGACGTTTTGTGGAAACTCAGTTTTGCGGGGCGTTTTGAGCGTGTTGAAAAGAACTGGTCTTTAAAATGTATGGATTCAAATTTGACTATTTAATACACCTGATATGGTCCCCCACGGTCATCCGGACAACAGACAACGCGAACTGCATTGAAATGATTTGGAGCGAATGACAAATATTATCAGACAAAAAGAAAGATGAAATTATGTTGGAGTTAGAAAGTCGAGGAAAGCTTCCGAGCGTGTGTGCGCTGTTGAAGATGCTGGTGACTGTATTGTGTAAGTGTGTGTGTGTGTGTGTGTGTGTGTGTGTGTGTGTGTGTGTGTGTTGTGTGTGTGTGTGTGTGTGTGTTTGTGTATGTGTATATGTGTGTGTGTGTGTTGTTGTGTGTGTGTTGTGTGGTGTGTGTGTGTGTGTGTGTGTGTGTGTGTGTGTGTGTGTGTGTGTGTTGTGTAGAGAGAGAGAGAGAGAGAGGAGAGAGAGAGAGAGAGAGAACAGAACAAACAAAACAGAACTTGATCCATCCAGGCCAAAGTCACATTTGAAGAGATACGAACTCTGAGGGCAGAACAAGATAGATTCATACGATGTGTCAATCCGTCATAACCTTTGAAAAGTAATTCAAAAGGCAAGCTGGAAGCCTTTCACCAAAGAAACAAATAACAGAGAAAAGTAAAAAGAACAACATTATACCAGAGGAGAGAGAGAGAGAGAGAGAGAGAGAGAGAGAGAGAGAGAGAGAGGAGAGAGAGAGGAGAGAGAATTATTAGGTCGTTACAGCTGTAACCTTATTCAGAAATCCTCGCCATGCTGACTGTGAACGGATTCTGCTGCCCTGGAAATAAACTGTTATCTTGATAAATCGTTTATTTTGGGTCTTGTTTGCTTTCACGAGCTTCTCCATTTTTTTCCATCCCTCGCTTTCCTCCCTCAAATTCTCCTCCGATTCAGTTAACACGATCCTCTGTTTTTCCAACCACCTCCTTTTCCATTAAAAAAAAGACCAATTCAAACAAAATCTGTGGAAGATTGGATTCCACTCCGGAAATGAAAAGCAAATAATCATGAAAACGGACACCGCCTCCTGGTCGATTGCATTGTCAGGCTGGAGGAGTCAGGTTTGGAATAGAAAAAAAAATCATGATGATACACTCTGTATGGCAGCTTTGGCGGCCTCCAAAGAGAAGGCCACTTGTGTGTGTAGAATAAATAATGAAGCACGCTTATGTTCATTTCAATAATACGCCGTCTCTGATTGGAAAATGGCGCGAAGCCATTTACGTCTGTTTACATGACATGTTGTCTCTATGTGACATGTTGGTTAGAATGGCACGTGTGATCCGTACACAGCCATTTACGTTTTATTCATCTCCTCTGTGAGACACGTTTTATTCATATGGCAGGCAGTCTCTGTGAGACACGTTTTATTCATTAATAGCAGGCAGGTCTCTGTGAGACACGTTTTATTCATATGACAGGCAGTCTCTTGAGACACGTTTTATTCATATGGACAGGCAGTCTCTGTGAGACACGTTTTATTCATATGGCGGCGTCTCTGTGAGACATGTTGGTTACAATGGCAGGCATGACCAGTACACGACAACTTACGTCAGTTTCTATAATATGCTGTCTTTATGTGGCAAACTAGTTAGCGTGGCTCCTGTGACCAGTAGACATCCACAAGCATTCACAGTGTGGACGCAAGGTGGTTAGACAGACAGGAGGTCGGTGCTGTTTTAACCAAGGGGTCTTCGGAGAAGACTGAAAAGAGGCCGTGGAAGAACAAGACGCCCTGCTGGTGCCTGGAAGAATATGTCAGAATCAGATTCTCCACCGAAAGAATTTTGTTCAGGTGTTACTGTGAGAAAATGTATTGACTGTAGAGTGGAGCGGGGGGGGGGGGGTCGTGAATTTCAAAGACACCGAGGAAGTACTGTATTACAAATTGAGTGAATGTGTATGTATCTATAGTTTTATTTTGTTGAACGCTCAGAGCGTTTCTTGCAGATGAGGAAGTATATGAGTGATGCTGATGATAATAATGATGATTACGATCATGATGATCATGATCGTTAGTATCCTAATTAGGAAAGAAAAACGCACATTCTTATGGTTATCATCCTTGTCATCATCATCAACAGCAGCAGCACCAGCACTGCAGCAGCAGCACACCACCTCACCAGCATATCTCACACATCACCATCATCATCATCATCATCACCATCATCATCACATCATCATCATCATCATCATCACCATCATCATCATCATCATCATCATCCATCATTCACATCATTATCATTTTTCGTTATCATTACCACATGCAATATTAAAACAAAGTAACACTGACATTAGACTTGTTTCCGGTTGAAGGGTCAGCAGGTCAGGTCGGGCGGTGATTTGTCTTGGACGGTAAGTTATCTGCCAGCTGACCACCCGCCGTGGCGATGTGGTTAGCGTCGCGGACTCCCGGCTGGGAGGTCATGGGTTCAATTCCCATCAGAGTCATGTGGGATTTTCCAGCCTCGACCGGCTCTTACCCAGAGTCGAGTTTGCTACAGGACTCAGTTGGGAAGACTGGGACCACACAGTCGAGTTTCTTCCACTTAATGGATGCATCTCTATGTGTTGCTCCAATTTCCTGACCAACACTGCAGGTGTCTGTGTCTCTCGGGCCTGGTTGACACCGGGATATATTATGAAAGGAAGCGTAGAGTACAGCCCTGTCATGCATCTCAGACCGAAATGGCAATCCGTAGCATCATCTCCACCATCCTCATTCTAATCGATCAGCATAAAAAAAATGTCTCAATTCTGTGGCCCTTCATGCCTGCTCTCATGGTGAACCTTATTTCGATGTCCTCTCCACGTCTGTGGCCTTGGTTTGATTCCGTCGGGTCACCGGTCTCGGTGAGTCCATGGGGGCTGTCGTTGGACGGACGTTTTGGCGTCTTCCGGAGGGAGAGCTCACTCGCGCCGGCTCCGCGACTAAGCAAGTATTGTCGTCAGTAGGGGGCTTAGTACGTGGTGTCCTGCGTATGTTGGATCAGAACAGGCACCACTGAACATCACCGAAGTGACTCGGCAACAGTGCAGTGTCTCCTCCGGTGGGTTGCCTCTTGACGACTTGACATTGACTGCTCCCGGTGGATTGCCGTTGCGGGGCTACGGCGAGACTGACCGGGCTGTGGCTGTGGACGAGGTGTCAGAATGAGCGGCGTGGGTGTACTGCCACTGAGGTGGCACAGAAGATAGGACAACAAAAAAGAAAAAAAAAAAAAAAAAGAAAAAAAAAGTTACCTCCCAGATAAACAAGCTATGGTCTTTAAATGAAATCTTTTAAGGGAAAACCTCACCTTAACCCTGCCCCCCCCCCCCCCACGCTATTCTTCGATCAACCTCCCCCGTCCCCTCCTTCATCTCAGCCTTTCCCACTCCTGACAGCCGCTACATTTTCATAGTGGCCAGGGTATTAGTCTTTCCGATGGGATGAACAACCAAGGTGCTGTGTTCAGCAGCCACACAGCACACGTTGAAGAACCCAAGGCAACAGTAAATACATCCCTTGCCTGTCTGGGCGGACAGCATTTCTTCAGGAAAAAGACTACTTATATGCGTGCAAGGTGAACTGTTTGTTGATAGGATCTATACGAGACAGTTGATCTCGTGTTCTGGGTGGTCTTTGGAGAGAGAGAGGTAAGAGAGGCTTAAAGGTCCCTCTCATCAATATCATGAGGGAAGTACCTAAATCTACATCTTTCGCCAATCTGGGTGGACGGCATTTCTTTAATATGGAG
>CM065747.1:4879081-4881581 GCA_033310375.1 Conus canariensis
TCGAGGTCATCGTCAGAGTCAGTTAATATCAGAGTCCCGCTGGGTTCATGTTCATGATTGGGTTAATCCACATAGTATCGGGATCGTCGTCAGGGTGATGCACTATCTGAGTCACCATTGTAATGTCTGTGTTACCATCAGAAACAAGTATGGTTTCTTTTTCATTCAACGCCCATCTTACGCTGGAGTGGATGAAGATCAGTGATTGCTCGTTCATTTTCGTTGTCCTGAGTGTTTTGTGTCTTGCCTGAAGAAGACCGAAGAGGTCGAAACGCGTCGTGTTTTGTCTTGTGATCCGTTTGTCTACGATTTTTGTTTTGTTTTGTTTTGTTTTGTTGAAGTATCTGGGTCACCACTGTATTGTCTGTTACCGTTAGGAATATGTGTGATATCGCCTTCAGGCTTATGAAGTACCTGGGTCACGAAGAATAGAGGTCATCAGTGGTGCCTTGAAGTATGAGCATCATTATCAGGGTCATGAAGTGTATAGGTCATAGTGATGCCATGAAGTATCACAGTCATCATCAGGGTCATGAAGTGTGTGGCTCTCTGCTAATGCCTTATATGGATCACCGGTGATGTCTTGAAGTATCAGGGTCGTCGTGAGGGTCCTGAAGTATATGGACAGTATATGGGTCACCATTCGGGTTCCATGTAATACTGGCATCACAGTTACGGTTATGTAGCGTCAGCGTCACTGTCAGGATAATGTAGCATCGGCGTCACCGTCTGGTGAACATGAATTCACCACCAGTGCCATGTATCATGAAGGTCACGGTTAGGATCACGTAATGTCAGGGTCACTATCAGAGTCATGAATGACAGGAGTCATTCTTAGGGTCATGTACTATCAGGGTAAACTCGGGATAATGAATTATCTGTGTTATCTTCAGTTCATGTAGTATCAAAGTCACCATCAGGGTCAGGGTTCAGGTATGTGGTCATCAGGGTCATTGGTGGCATGCAGGGTCATGTGGTATCAGGGTCATGTGGCTGGGCATTTCAGGGTCATGTGGTATCAGGGTCATGTGGCATCAGGGTCATGTGGCATCAGGGTCATGTGGCATCAGGGTCAATGTGGCATCAGGGTCATATGGTATCAGGGTCATGTGGTATCAGGGTCATGTGGTATCAGGGTCAAACCAGGGTCGTGAGTTACCTGGGTCACCTTCAGGTTATGATGTGTCAGGGTCGAGATCATTAAATAGTGAGTCGGTGTCCTTGTCACGTAGCATCAGAATCAACATTGGGTCATTTATTACCTGAGTTACTGTCATTGTGTCACGTAGCATCAGAATCAACATTGGGTCATTTATTACCTGAGCTACTGTCATTGTCATGTAATATAAGTGGGGAAACTGGATCATTTATTAACTGAGTCACTGTCCTTATCATATAGTACAAGAGTGAACACTGGGTCATTTATTACCTGTGTGATTGTCCTTGTCGTGTAGTATAAGAGTCAACACTGGGGTCATTTATTACCTGAGTCACTGTTTTTGGCCCGTAGCATGAGAATCAAGACTGGGTTGTTTATTACCTGAGTCATTGTTTTTGGCCCATAGCATAAGAATCAAGACTGGGTGTTATTACCTGAGTCAATGTTTTGCCATAGCATAAGAATCAAGACTGGGTTGTTTATTACCTGAGTCATTGTTTTTGGCCCATAGCATAAGAATCAAGACTGGGTTGTTTATTACCTGAGTCATTTTTTTGGCCCATAGCATAAGAATCAAGACTGGGTTGTTTATTACCTGAGTCACTGTCTTTGGCCTGTAGCATAAGAATCAAGACTGGGTTGTTTATTACCTGAGTCATTGTTTTTGGCCCATAGCATAAGAATCAAGACTGGGTTGTTTATTACCTGAGTCACTATCTTTGCCATGTTGTGTAACAGTCAACATCGAGGTTATTTAGTAACAGGGTCATCGTTTGGATCACGTAGTGTGGAAGACGAGGACTGGTCTCAGTGACATAACACACTGCCTTCTTTGAAAACTCATAGGCTCTAGTCAGGCTGACACGTAGCAGATTAACGACAACACCTGGAACAAAGGCCACAACAACTACAGCAAAGTATTTAGTAGAGATCGACATGCATATACAGAATCAACGTTGCAGAACAAGAACAAAGCATCGGCTTTTCTTTGTTTGTTTGTGTTCTCTTTCAGACTTTAGGTTTTTATGAAGCAAAACAAATACAAACTAGAACAATAACAGCAACAACGACTCCTCTGTTTGGCATATTGCATGCAGCAACAACAAACAATATGCATCTACAACAACAACAACAACAACAACAACAAAAGATTGTTTTTCTTTTTATTCTGTTCTATGTTCACATACAGCAAAACAACATTAAAATATAAACAACTACAACAAAAATAACACGAAACTCATCAAAAAAAAAAAAAAAAAAAAGGGGGGGGGGGGTCTTCTTTTTTTTAAATTTTTTGTAATTTTACATTTTTAGATGCTATGAGGGAGAACAAAAAGAAAT
>CM065747.1:4886581-4894081 GCA_033310375.1 Conus canariensis
CAGCTTTTCTAAACTTTGTCTTCATACTTTGTTAAAAGAACTTCCTTTGAAACTGGTCGATTTTTATAATTATCATTACCATCAACATTCAATTCGTCCTTGTCTGGATTACTTTCTTTTTAGAGTAAAGCTTTGAAGTGTTGAAAGCTGTCATCCGGAGTGATATTATTGCTGATGAGTTTTCTTTTATTTGCAAGTTTATTGAATTCTACCAAATTTTCTTTTGAATATTCACCAAAGATAAAAACTTATCCAGCAACGATTTGTGGAAACCCTTCTCTTTGCGCTGTAACAAATATCCATACTCTGTGCATGTATTACAAAAAGCGTTTCACGTCTTCAGAATATCCCGTTCGACGGGCTATACTGTAAAGATTCCTTAAAGTTTTCTTAGCAGTCTTACATTCATAATTGTACCAGTCATCTGATTTTTATTATCACCAATTCTGATCTGCCTCTTCATGCATTCAGCACTTAGTTTAATGCCATCATTAAAAGTAGACAAAGTTCCGTGAATATTATAAACGATGAAACTTACAGCCAGCTCTAACATTGTACGAGATTCCTCAGAGTGCATTGAGTCATTAACACCAGTGCTGCATTATTGTTCCAAACGATCCTATTTAATGTTGGTTTCTCTTCTCGAGATTCCATACTGCCATGCTCTCCCTACAAAGCTAAATGTAATTCAAGTTGCATATGAACCAAATGAAACATATGAATCTTACGTTCACGGAAGGATTCAAACATGGCAAACATATCACTCGACACTGAAAATCGATCGTTAACACTACTGCCTGAATCTCAGATGCATGTGTAGCAACCATAGCAGTCCTTATTACATACACCATTGAGAATACGTAAATCAAATGTGGTACATAAATTCAACAGGAGTTTACGATAGCTATTCAACACTTTTTTTAACCTCTCCCTCTTCCTCTCCCTCAGTGCAGCGTTTTCATGTGGTAGACGGGTGCATTCTTCCTTCATGCTCTTCCTTTCCGTACGCAGCATATCAAAACCGTCTTTGAGACCTCTGATATCATCCCTCGCCGCATCAAACTTCAAGTTCAGCTGATGGAGTGTGGGCAACTCTGATCTCTGTTCCCGGATGAAGCAGCCGGTGGTGTGTCTCCAACACTAGCACGAGGGGACCGTGATGACTAATAAAAATAATAATGTTAATTTTTATAGCGCCTATTCTCTAAAAATTAGGGCTCCAAGCGCTTTACATGTAATATAGTAAACACTCTCGTTTACACAACGGGCTGCCTACCTGGGTAGTGCCGACTGAAGAGCTGCCTGCCGGCGCATCATTCAGTCGTTTCCCGTGTCATCCGGTCAATACTGTGCACTCAATTTCCTTGTTTCCTTCATTCTTTCCGTTTCTCACGCAGGGTGCATGCTATGTGTAACGTGTCATCCATACCAACGGCCAAACTGGCCTTCTCTTCTGAAAGTTGCTGATGGGATTTTACGTGTGTGCAAGATGTTGCGCGTGCGTTCACACACAGAACCTCGGTTTATAGTCTCATTCGAAGGACTGCATGGGGAATGGAGTCAGAACCAATGTTAACTCCGAGGGAAAAATCCCCCTGTACCGAAATTCGAACCCGCAACTTCAGGATCACGAGTCCGGCGCTCTACCAACTGAGCTATTCCGGCCCCCTAAGATCTAGGTTGAGTTTGTTTCATGGAGGTATGGGGTCCTGGATTCAATCAAATCGACGTCGCCGCTTTGAAACAACAACAAACTCCCCCAGTACAACTAAGAGAGGAGGAACCCACACACGACACGACACCGGTAAGTCTTGGTTTTCAATACCAGTCCCAGTCTTGGTGATCTTGAATTTCCGCGTTTCGTCATAACTGCCATGAAAACAGAAACACAGGATCCATATCGCTGCCTGAAATCCAATGTTTCTGAAGGCGTGGCCCCTAACAAAACAATCTCTGCCACAGATGAAGCAACAACGGTGTCCAGACCGCTTACGGCTCGCTAATGTCGTCAGATACGATCGGGAAGCCTGCTCACCGACTGACATCCATTCCAGCTCCCCCCCCCCCCCCCCCCCCCCCCCACACACACACACAGAAGAGAGAGAGAGAGAGAGAGAGAGAGAGAGAGAGAGAGAGAGAGAGAGAGAGTGAGTGCCAGGACTATGGATACGGATATTTTATTCATATAGGACATGGCCCTTAATGAAGGGTGTGCTGTGAACAAATCTTTAAAAAAAAAAAAAAAGAAATCATGAAGATAACATAAAGAAATAAAGTATCATCATCATCATTATCATCATCATCATCATCATCATCATCATCATCATCATCATCGCATCATCATCATCATTATCATCATTGTGATCTTCATTATCATCATTACTATGACAATGATAATGATGATGATGATGATGATGATGATGATAATAACTATGATAATAATAATCATAGTAATAATAATGATAACAACAACAATAATGATAATTGATAAAAACAACAATAATAATGACAATGATAGTAATGATGATGATGATGATGATAATAATAATAACAAAGAAGAAGAAGAACAACAACAACAACAGCAGCAGCAGCAGCAGCAGTAATACAAACAACAGCAAGAACAAGAAGAAGAAGAAGAAAAAAGAAGCACACGGGCGAACAGTAGCAAATACAGGTAACCTCCAATGGATTAGTACGAACGGAAATCGCAAAAGAGGCAGGGAACAGCAAACAGTAAAGTACAAACAAGCAGGATAACTCTTACTCCCATAGCTCCAAACGAATTCTGCTCCCAACACCGAATGGCCTTGAGATAATGAGAGCACAGAGTACACAGAGCAAACCAGGAAACATCCTCGAGAAAAGGATGTTCCAAGCTGGCCTATACACCTCCACTGGACACGTCTGCACAGCAACAGCAACTGGAGAAATGAACAAATACCAAACAGCCTTTTCGATCTTGACCATAGTCAAACAAGTACACGGTCGTACAGTAACAAAGACAGGTTGCCTCAATTTGATTGGTATGAAAATAAAATCTTAAAAGATGTCATGGGACAGCAAACAGTAAATAACAAACAAGTAGGATAACGCTTGCTCCCATGATGAAAGTAATACAGCCAAACGAATTCTACTTACGAGACCGAATCGCCTAGCAGATATGACAGCACAGAGCGCACAGAACAAACAAGGAAGCATCCTCCCCCCCAAAAAAAAGGATGTTCCAAACTGGCCTATATACCCCGCACTGGTCAAGTATACACTGCAACAACGATTGGAGAGATGAACAAACACAAATTAACATATATTCAAGACTGGCACAACCTTTTCAATCTTGACTATAGTCAAACAAGCACACGGACGAACAGTGACAGAAACAGGCTATCTCAATTTCACTGGTATGAAACAAAATCTTGAAAGCGGCAGAGAACAGTAAATAACAAACAAGCAGGGTAAATATTTACTCCCATGACGAAATAAATACACGCCCTAACTCGAAACGAATGCTGCATACCACACCAACCACCCTGGCAGACATGACAGCACAGAGCACACAGAACAAGCGAGGAAACATTCTGGAAAAAGGATGTCCCTAGCTTGCCTGCATGCGCCGCACTGGATACATCTACATGGCCACAACTAGAGAAATGAACAAACACATTTTAACATTTCATTTATTCAAGACTGGCTCAGCCTTTGCAATCTTGGATATAGTTAAGCAAGCACGTGGACGAATAACAAATATAGGCAACCTGGATTTGATTGGCATGAACGGAAATCTTAATGAGGCAGGGAACATTTAAAATAACAAATAAATAGGGTAACTGTTGCTCCCATGATAAGATAAATGTACGCCCATAATTCCAAAGGAATGCTGCTTACGACACCGAATCGCCTAGCAGATATGACAGCACAGAGGACACAAAACAAACAAGGAAACTTCCCTAAAAACTGATGTTCCAAGCTTGCTTATATAGCCCGTACTGGACACATCTGTAGATTGAAGATAGCCGCCTGGTATTTCTTACCAAGCCACAAAAATTGTCACTTACTGTTATCGTGTGCCAGTGGAAATGGAGGACACGTATAAACATCGCATGCATCCTGTGTAAGAAACTGGAGGAATAAAAGAGATAAAATGAAAATGAGTGACTGATATCTGAATGGTACGGGAAACGACTGAATGAGCGCCAGTAGGCTGCTCTTCGGCCGGCTCTACCTGGGTAAGCAGCCCGTTGAGTGAGTGAGGTAGTGTGTTTATTGTAAAGCGCTTAGAGCTTGGTCTGTGACTGAGGACAGGCGCTATATAAACACCCAATATATATATATATATATATATATATTATATATATATATATATTCAATTATAAACAAAGCTTGCTCTTATGTCTTAGATTGAAGAAATAGGGGGATATAAGCATTCATATCTGCAGTGGTAGATCATTCTGCCTAACTAACAGTATGTGCTTGAGTGGGTGAATGGGGAAAAATAAAATAAATGCTTCTCAAAATGAGCCTTCAGCAAGCTTATAGTCTCCAAGTGGGAGACGATCTCCAATGGGGAGGAAACCCACTAACATATAACTCCTGGTCAGATACCGATATTTCGAAACCTGATTGTTTCTTCTCTATATATATATATATATATATATATATTATATATATATATATAAGAGAGAGAGAGAGAGAGAGAGAGAGAGAGAGAGAGAGAGAGAATAGTGATAAGAATCAACGTTATTTTAAAAGAAGTGCTCAACCACAGTGGGAGCGACATTTGTCACATTAAAAGCAAGCTAAAAACAAGCTTAAAACATCAACAGGTCTGTTTCTTGCATGTGCAGTCGTCAGGATGTAGTGGGCTTGTGCTGCCAGTGTTATATATATATAGCTTGCTGTTTTTTTCCGTGTTGCATGTGCTTCTCAGGTGTTTTTGGTTTTGTTCACTGATAAAAAGTTCCATCTGTGTCTGCAATTGTTAACCATTTCTGTTCTAATATTTAAAGTTGCTAATTGTCGTTTACATAGTATAATGTATTTCTCTGTTAGGCATAGATTACATCTTTTTGAAATGTTATTATATGGTGCTGCTCTTTTTAAGATTTTCCAAGATATGTTGTAGTCTGTGTTTTTATCTTTAAGTTTCCAAATGTATTTACTCAGTTCTGTTTGGTTTTTGTATTTTCTTTCTTTCCCTACATTTGTCTTGACTCTTCCAGCTTGTTTTTAGCTTGCTTTTAATGTGACAGATATATATATTATATATATATATATTAATATATATATATATATATATATATATACATACAGCAGCAACAACTGAAGAAACTAAGGAACAGAAATTAGCATTTATTCAAGATTGGCACAGCCTTTTCATCTTGACCATAGTCCAAAAAGCACACGGACAGACAGTGACAAATACAGCTCACCTCGATTTGGTTGGTACGAAAGGAAATCTTAAATGAGGCAGGGAACAGTAAACAGTAAATAACAAACAATTAGTGAAAAATCTTGCTCTCATGATGAAATAAATACACGTCACTTACGACACCGAATCGCCTAGCAGATATGACAGCACAGACCGCACAGAACAACCAAGGAAACATCACCCCAAAAGGATGTTCCAAGCTAGTCTATATACCTCGTATTGTTTGTTTTTGTTTCTTTGTTTGTTTGTTAGTTGTGTTGTTGTTGTTGTTGTTGTTGTTGTTGTTGTTTTGTGCTTGGTTGGTTGGCTGTTGTTACTGTTGTTGTTATTGTTAATGTTGCTGTTTATCTCTTTCGTCCTGTTGAGAGTATAGATGACAAGAAACTCACAGAGAATAAATGGGACTAAAACAAGAACACGAAGCCATCATAACTCACCACTGTCCACTATTTGGACAAACGTCAACAAGACAAAGACTAAACCTACACACATTCCTATCGACGACATGCACAGTATTCTGGCTCATCCAGGAACCCGTATTACATGTCAGCATACAAGATGTGTGACAGAGATGCTTTGGGACGCTACATACAATCTTTTGATGACCAACATCCTCTCTATCCCCCTATTGTCTCTTTCGTCTAGCGATCTCCATCATATGTCTTTGGTTTTCTATACTCACATGATTTAATTCTGCCCATTTAAGTGCCTGATGAATAACTTCATGTGGGAACATGATCTTTTCTGCCTTCTGCATCAAGTCCATGGGGTGTAAATGGATAACCACGTTAGAAAAAAAAAGAGTTCATAAGGTTCCTCCACTATTGTCGGTTGTTTGGGTCTCTGCAAAAGAAACCAGGTTAATGGCCAGCCACCGGCAAAGACGACGCCAGCATTATGCAGACTACAACCTATATGGAAATCGGGAAAACATCCATGAAACTTAGAACCAGATTCCTATGCGCCCTGGTATACTCCATGTTGCCTTTCAGTTTTACGTCTTTCCACAAAGTGTGACATTAGAGGGAAACTAAGCACTCGTGAGGGAGGAGGACAGAACCGGGGAAGCGGCAAGGAGATGGGGGTGGGGAGGAAGGGGAAAGGGGTACGGTGATGGTGGTGAGGGGAGAGGGGATCGTATTCGGGGTGAAATACAAGTATGACGTGTTCGCGCGCTTGCTCGTTAAATTCGCATGTTTACTTCGTTCATGTGTATGTCTATCTACCAATACCATCTTGATACGGATTTGTGCAGAGCTACAAGTGATAACGAAATGGACAACGGTGGAAGCTGTGGGGACATGGAACAAATATATCTGTGAGCAATAACTGATGGAGCTTTGTTGTTGTTGTGTTGTTGTTGTTTTTTTTTGTTTTTTTTTACAAAGAAACAAAAAAGAAGAAAAATGATATGTGTGCATTGATGACCTGAATGTAGTTGGTTCCCTGTTTGCAGAGAAAACTGGAATACTTTCTCATTAGGCAGCACACGAAAGCAAGTCAGCCGGAGTTTTGATAACATAATATGCTGTCTGCAGATACAAGCATGTTTTAGTGCGCTCAGTTTTAAAAGCGTCAGTTTTCCATCTATATATCAGAGAATGTTATTTTATGCCTGGATGAAAACTGTATGCTAAGGTGTTAACGTCAACATTTGACTTGTTATCGATTAATCTCGTCATGTCGCTTGGAACTGCTTTCAAAAACATGATTATGATAAGATATAGTGTTCATGTGAAGATAAGGGAAAATCTATCAAAACAGACTCATACTAGCACTTTGCCCCGTGTTTAGCTGCTCTAACTACTGTATCGCTGTGATGAAATGGACAGTGAGACAGTATGGAACTATGGATGTCAGGTTCCACAGGTAAATTCCATCTTTCTATGCGCATGACAGACATGGACTCTCACAACAGCTCAGGAAAGAAGAATCAAAGGGATTGAAATAATTTTACCGTAAGATACCAAATACCAGGCATTCTGATCATATAACCAGCCTACAAGTGCGTCAAACCATCAAACAAAACATCAGAGCAGACTAGATCCACTGACGACATTTAAGGTAAAAACCTT
>CM065747.1:4899081-4909081 GCA_033310375.1 Conus canariensis
TTTGAAGATCAAACAACAGCCAAGAACTGAACAGCCTGTCTTTGAAGATCAAACAACAGCCAAGAACCGAACAGCCTGTCTTTGAAGATCAAAGAACAGCCAAGAACTGAACAGCCTGTCTTTGAAGATCAACGAACAGCCAAGAACTGAACAGCCTGTCTTTGAAGATCAACGAACAGCCAAGAACTGAACAGCCTGTCTTTGAAGATCAACGAACAGCCAAGAACTGAACAGTCTGTCTTTTAAGATCAAACAACAGCCAAGAACTGAACAGCCTGTGTCCGAACATTCAACTTTGTAAGAGCTGTGGGTCGACTCAGTCTCAGGTCACCTCACCTGAGGAATGTTACGAAACAGGGCCAAAGAAACAAGCACCGAAATCCAGGCTGCTGGACCTCACAAACAATTCTTTGAGTGTAGTAACTGGGCAGTTACCGATGCAGTGTAACGGATGGAACTGGGGCATAGTGAAGTGGGCATTTTATCACGTGACGTGCCATAAACAAAACAGTTTGAAATACTCATCACCACAAATTGTTTATGACTCTTTGAAACACACGCCACACATGAAACAGATAATATGACATCGACCTAAGAGACACATTCCAAAGTTACACAGGAAAAACTCACTTTTCAATAGAGGAGTGAGAATGGGGTTCATCAGTATTTTACAGGCTACCCTCGGATTGTTCAGCACAGTAGGCAGTGCGTGATCGTTTGTACACACAAATGAAATCCAATTTTCGATGTTAAATATATCTATACAATAGAATAACACAATAGCCGTTGTGTGCAAGTAAGAAATTGCGTTGTGTATTGAGAAACACGAGAGTCATTCAATGTCACATCCAACCTCATTATAAAAATTACTGAAGGATGAAAAGGAAACCACCAAAAAGAGATTCAGCCGAACCGAGCTAGATAGATTCCACAGATTCACTTGTAAACTGATGTGCAAAATAAGGAGTGGATAACTCGCGCATTAAGAAACTTCCAATGTGTTTTCCCTAGCTCTATTGAAACCGCAAAGCGACTTTGTATCCCCTACTTTCTTTTTTTTTTTTCAAAATGGGGATTACATGAGGTGACTCACGAGCTAAGGAGAGAGAGGGGGAAAATGAGAAGGAAAGGAGAGGAAAATGAAGGAAAGCCGAGAAAAACCCAGACATAGGCTGAGGGGGGAGGGGGGGTGGGGAGGGGGGGGGGGGGGGTGGCTGCATCAATCAATACGGCTTACAGTTCGATTGTAGATATTTGTAAGATATTTCTTGTGTGTGTTTCCAGATTGTTTCTTCTTTCGTCTGTTTCTTTTACCCTTTAGTTTCTCGAGACATTGTCACTACAGTTTGCAGTTGCCTTCCACATGCATGCAAGTGAACAAGATTGTTCGTGAACATGCACGCAGAACACATGGACAGAGAAACAGGCACACTGCTGAAAGAGCTTATGAGAAGCACCAGTTATCAAGCAGCAGCAGCAGCACTGCCTGAGGAGGATGAACAGTACGACATGGGGTAGCCATGTTCAAGTATACGAGCATCTAATTATTCATATTCAAAATTCTTGTTCACTATGCTAGATTGGTTTCGAATCACCGAAAAACCAAGAGATGATCTTGCTGTCGACGGTGGAGGAGAGAGAAGAAGAGAGAGAGAGAGAGAGACAGAGCAGAGACGAGAGAGAGAGAGACAGACAACAGACAGACCAGACGACGACAGACAGACGACGGACAAGGGACGACAGACAGAGAGAGGGAGAGACAGACCGACAGACAAAACAAGAGACAGCAGGGTGAAAAATGAAGTATGTGAGAGACAGAGTTAACCCACACACACACACACACACACACACACACCACAACACACCACACCCACACCACACACACCACCACACACACACATCAATACATAGACCAGCCGCAAAACAGGCAAACAGAGATACAAGTACAGTGTCTGAGACAGCCTTCCGCCCGAGAATCACACCCCTCCACCCCAGCAGACCCCCTCCACACCCCGTCCACACCACCAGACCCCCTCCACACCCGTCCACACCGCCAGACCCCTCCACACCGCCAGACCCCCTCCACACCCACACCCCTCCACACCCCTCCACCCAACCCCCTCCACACCACAGACCCCCTCCACACCACCAGACCCCTCCACACCACAGACCCACCCCAGACCCCTCCACACCGCAGACCCCTCCACACCCCGTCCACACCCCACCTCCCACCCACCCCCTCCACACCCCCCCTCCCACACACCCCCTCCACACCCCCTCCACACCACCAGACCCCCTCCACACCACCAGACCCCCTCCACACCACCAACCCCTCCACACCCGTCCCACACCGCCAGACCCCCTCCACAACCCCCAACCCCCTCCACACCCCCTCCACACCCCTCCACACCCCCTCCACACCCCAGACCCCCTCCACACCACCAGACCCCCTCCACACCACCAGACCCCCACACCCTCCACACCAACCCTCCACACCGCCAGACCCCCTCCACACCCCATCCACCCCCCTCCACACCCCTCCAACCGCCAGACCCCCTCCACACCCCACCAACCCCCTCCACACCACCAGACCCCCTCCACACCACCAACCCCTCCACACCCCGTCCACACCGCCAGACCCCTCCACACCCCTCCACACCCCCTCCACACCCCCTCCACACCCCCTCCACACCACCGACCCCTCCACCCACAGACCCCCTCCACACCATCAGACCCCTCCACACCACACCCCTCCACACCCCGTCCACACCGCCAGACCCCTCCACACCGCCAGACCCCCTCCACACCCCTCCAAACCGCAGACCCCCTCCACACCACCAGACCCCCTCCACACCACCAGACCCCCTCCACACCACCAGACCCCTTCCACACCCCGTCCACACCGCCAGACCCCCTCCACACCGCCAGACCCCCTCCACACCCCCTCCACACCCCCTCCACACCGCCAGACCCCCTCCACACCACCAGACCCCCTCCACACCGCCAGACCCCCTCCACACCCCCTCCACACCGCCAGACCCCCTCCACACCACCAGACCCCCTCCACACCACCAGACCCCCTCCACACCACCAGACCACCTCCACACCGCCAGACCCCCTCCACACCGCCAGACCCCCTCCACACCGCCAGACCCCCTCCACACCGCCGCACCCCGTCCACACCGCCAGACCCCCTCCACACCGCCAACCCCCTCCACACCACCACACCCCCTCCACACCACCACACCCCCTCCACACCGCCAGACCCCCTCCAAACCACCACACCCCCTCCACACCACCACACCCCCTCCACACCGCCAGATCCCCTCCACACCGCCTGACCCCGTCCACACCACCAGACCCCGTCCACACCGCCAGACCCCCTCCAACACCTACCACCAGACCCCGTCCACACCGCCAGACCCCCTCCACACCACCAGACCCCCTCCACACCGCCGCACCCCTTCCCCTACACTTCCCCTACCCCTCGTAATTCCCCACCCCCTCGTCCACCCAATCGACCCCTCCCCCTCCTCCCTCCGACACACACGCACACAATCCACACAGACCATTCCATCCCCAAATCGTAACCGAAACCAGCTATGGGGGAGGTGGAATGCTTTAAAAACGTCGTTCCGAACGAAAAGAACGCTGCCATTGGACAATTATTATTCAGGTCAGTGGATTCCAATGCAGCATCAAGAGCAAATCAATGTTTTGTGGCCCATGTTGTTTTCTTACCAAAGGCAGTGGGCAGTCTGCTTTATACAGTTCACGCACGTTCACCCTCCTTTGTTATGTCGTCCCATGATTTCTATGGAAATGACATTAATAAAACGGGCTTAAGGAACATTTCGATTGGCAATGAAGTCGTTCACGCTTGACGATAGCTAAGACAATCGAACACAGTTGAAAAACTACCAGCATGACATGTCTGTATAGGCCACTGTCACGCTCAAACAGGTCAGCATGTTCACTCTGCAGCTCAAGTGTACAACTGTTTGACCTGAAATGGTTTTGTTTGCAGCAGAGTCAACAAAGATTTTATTCGCAGGCATTGCAACACTTTCAGGGTTTTAAATGGACGCATATGTCTGGAGTAGTATATGTGTTCATGTGTGTGTGGTGTGTGGTGTGTGTGTGTGTGTGTGTGTGTGTGTGTGTGTGTGTGTGTGTGTGTGTGATGAGGGGGGAGGGGGGGGGGGTTGGGGGAGAGACTCTGATTCTAAATAAAAAAAAGTATATATGATCACACATTTTACTTGATTAACTTTCAGATTTCCTGTCTCAGAAACAGTTCAAAAATGAACGTGCAGACAAAACAAACATATGAGCAGGGGTCTCATGCCTATCATGCCTACAGTAATTATCAAATTAAAGAAAAAGCTTTTTTTTATTTCGACAATGTGAAAATAAAATATTTGTGTCTAGATATCTTAATTGATAGACAAAACCAGCTCAACCGCAGGCATTTCAAGCCTATTCAACACTTATTATGAATTAAAAAAAGCTCTGTACTTCAACAGTCAAAATAAAACATTTTATGTTCGCAGATTTTACCTGGTTAAAATTTTTTTTCCTGTCCATCGAACGTTAGCTTGACTAAAAAAAAAAAAGAAAAAAGAAAAAAGTATGGCTAACGTGCAGACAAATGTAAACTTGAAAAATAAATCTATTTATGCTCCGATTTTCACATATTGCGATTTGAAATGCGCTGAGGTCTAAAAACAACAACACATGCCATGAAGACTACCGTTCCGTTTTACAGTACAGTCATCCCCACTATTTTGAGGCTACTATAGTATAGCCATCCCGACTGTTTGGAGGCTACCATAGTAGAGTCATCCCCACTATTTGGAGGCTACCATAGTATAGCCATCCCCACTATTTGGAGTACCATAGTAGAGTTATCCCCACTATTTGGAGCTTATAGTTAGCCATCCCCACTATTTGGAGGCTACTATAGGTATATATTGACACCAATATACCATCCCACTATTTGGAAGTTACCATAGTAGAGTCATCCCCACTATTTGGAGGCTGCTATAGTATAGCCATCCCCACTATTTGGAGGCTACTATAGTAAGTCAATGGTACATCCCCACTATTTGGAGTTCCATAGTAGAGTCTATCCCCACTATTTGGAGGCTGCTATAGTATAGCCATCCCCACTATTTGGAGGCTCCCTATAGGTAATTTGAGTTCAATCCCCACTATTTGGAGGCTACCATAGTAGAGTCATCCCCACTATTTGGAGGCTTCCATAGTAGAGTCATCCCCACTATTTGGAGGCTACCATAGTAGAGTCATCCCCACTATTTGGAGGCTACCATAGTAGAGTTATCCCCACTATTTGGAGGCTACCCTAGTAGAGTTATCCCTACTATTTGGAGGCTTCTACTGAACAACAAGACAAAAGATCTGAAGTACTGGTGATGTACCTTTGGGATGATATTTCTGTCACACAGACAGATCAAGTCATCGTACTTGGCAATGGGATATGGGGCAGGTGAAATGTGTTCCAGCTCAATGTCTGCCGGATTTGGGATGGTGTGGACAGTTCTCAGTTTCTGCACGAGGCTGAGCTGACAGTAATCTGATGAGTAGTCATAACCAACGTGAACAAGATTTGGTCCTTCTGAAGACAGCTTGAAATTGTTCACATTCAGCCACCTGATTTTCTGTCTCTTGGTGTCCAACTGGAATTTCTTCGGTGACCCTGCCACTTTTTGTCAAGTAAAAAAGTCAGACTGATCCAGCTGAACGATGTACAGAGGTGCATCGGTTGGTTGTTCTCGTGTTCTGTGCCCACTGGCTTGGAGTGTACACCAGTATGCGTCTGCTACTCTTTTCAATAACGGAACGCATGCTGTCACCTTCGTTCTGACTGTGACCACTTACAAAGAAAATGTGCTCTATTTCCTCAAACTGAAACTTGCTCAGGGCATACCACAGCATCGTAAGGAAGCTTTTGTTTCCATTTTGTCCTCCACAGCTGTCAGAAAATAACATCTTTTTCTTGACACCCTCTTTGCTGACGCGTTCTAAAAGTCTGTGAACACACGAGGCAATTTCACTGGATCCCCCCATTGCTGTTGTTTCTGCCCAGACAATACAGTATTCTTGTCCGTTTCTGTAATTGTACTCTAACAGGATGTACGTGTTCAACTTTCTCTGGTAATACAGACATGACTCAACACCTGATGGGCAGGCGAAACTTCTTCAAGGTCATACACTGCAGCTGCAAGACTTGAATTTATCTTTTAAACTTGCTTTTACTTCATTTATCAATTTTCTGCTTTCTTTCTTCATGTGAATGTGCTATTTGTATTCTTCATCTTCTGGCTATGTGAAATATTCATATTCATAGGCAACAGAAATATCACATCGGCTTTCATCCGTATAAGGAAGCTGATGTTGAATTCACGAATAAACACATTCCTGTTTGTGGTTGACTAGCTGAGGCTTTGTTTCCTTCCTATTGCCGCTTTTCAACGTACAATCATACATTTCGTTGCAGACTGAGGGAACTTTCCAAATATTCTCTTGTAGAATATTTGTTTGCATAGTGACTTTCCACCCTAGGAAAGCTGTTGATGTACCGTCTGATCTCCTCCTTCTCAGTGTCCTTTGAGTTGCCCTTTGGCCTTGCTTCCCTCTCTTTTTCTGCATCACAGGTACCTAGACCGATCTCTTTGTTCAGTGATGTGGCAAAAACTGTGTCAGAGATATCAAGAGTGTCAACAAACATCTTCTTACAAACTTTCACCATCCTCCCATGGGCGTACAGAAAATATTCGTGTGTGGAACTTCTCTTTGAACTTGATTTGGTCTTTTTGTTTTTCTTTTCTCGATTTTCTGGGCTGTATTACGCAAATACTGCCTCTGCTGTGTAAAACAGCCCAGTTTCCAGAAACTGTAAAACAAAAATTGGGCCCTTTGATCTTCTGATATGTTTGCTGTGCAGTTATTTCTACACCAATCCCCGCACCCTGATTTCAGGTCTCTTTTTCTCTGAGGTTTTCCTGGCCTAGAGTCCACTGTTTCTCAAACGCTTTCTCACAATGATTTTCCAGACATCTTCATTTAGGAGTCTGTTTCTGGTCTGCCTCAGCTTACCCTGAGTGGGAAAGGGACATGGACTTGTTGCTTGGGAATGTCCTGCAGTTGCTGATCCAGTCGAAGTATTGGTTGCGACATTGTCATTTAAAGAATTGTGCCAGACACTGCGACTTGCCTGTACAGTTCTCATATGATCTGGGTCTGCCATTTCCAGCTGGTTTTCAGCAGATGCATGAGTTCCTCAGCTGCGGACAAGTAATGTGTGTCTCCCTCATGTGCTATGAGGCCAAGGTCGCGTGGGGTTCCCCAAAGACACATCCTCAATGGATTCCCATGGCTGGCAAACACTGACTACTAAAGAAGAAAACAAGTTTGAGAGCTGAAAGAAATTTCAGCTCTTGAAACCTTTCATGAGAATTATCGATTAGTCATGGGAGGAGATGTGGTTATTTATGATGATGGTAGTGAAAAGGAAGGGAGTGACATGTACAGTTTTCTCCATTCAAATAATTATGAAGTAAGACTCTATTCAGCTGTAAAACTAATCACAAAAGGTAATGTGTGGAATATCACGTAAATGCTGGTTACGATATTACTTGTAGAGGAGCATTGTCTCAGTTAATATTCTGTTTTCTATGTGTTGAGATTTTGTGGTTTATTCACTCAGAACTTTGGTGATTTGCTGCCTCACTTGCATCCTTGTGGCGCTGAACAACAGCAGGAGGAGACTCGTGTTGTAGTTCAAAATGTGAATCAGAAATAAAACTCAAACATTTTGAAAATAAAATCGGAAATGAAATGAGGCAGGGAACAGTAAACGATAAACAGTAAACAAGTGGGGTATTTTTTGCTCCCATAAGAAAACCTAACACACGAGTAACTTTTATTCAAGACTGGCACAGCCTTTTAAACTTGAATAAAGTCAGACAAATACATAGACGAACAATCTAATAGTGGGGGAAAAAACAAGCGCAGGCCAACAACTGAACTGTCTTCATAGTAGTGACTTGGCAAAGATTTGGACTTAAGGAGGGGGAAGGGGGGGGGAGGCGCAGGGAAGTTTGAAGATGGAGAAACTGGGAACATGAAATTAAGAAAATATGTTACAGATATGAAAACTCTTCACTAGCTGCATAAGGGAACCATCGCAATCTCTTTTGAAGACAGATATATTTGTATTGCCTGCTCCGAGGTCTTTCGTCCGCTGGGTCGGAACTCATCAGGGAGACACGGCTGGTTGTGTCTGCGCTCCTGGCATCAAATAGAGACACACCACAGTCCATAAGACTGTGGTGTTCTCACCACCAAGGGTGCAAAAAAGAATCCAATAGCACCCCCAAAGCAGCCAGCGAAGAGTAGTAAATGAAACCAAACGAAAGTGTGGGGAGGAAAAAAGTTGCTGAAAAACTAAAGACATTATGCAAATAGTATAAAATGTAGGGGACAATCTTTGAGCCTACGCTTGAGGATCCACCCAAAGATGCAAGGGAGATCAAAAGACAAACACACAGACGGACAGAAACAAATACAAATAACCTCAATTTAATCAAAACAAAATCGGAAATGAAATGAGGCAGGGAACAGTAAACGATAAACAGTAAACAAGTGGGGTATTTTTTGCTCCCCTAAGAAAACCTAACACAGAGTAACTTTTATTCAAGACTGGCACAGCCTTTTAAACTTGAATAAAGTCAGTCCCTTGCATCTTTGGGTGGATCCTCAAGCGTAGGCTCAAAGATTGTCCCCTACATTTTATACTATTTGCATAATGTCTTTAGTTTTTCAGCAACTTTTTTCCTCTCCACACTTTCGTTTGGTTTCATTTACTACTCTTCGCTGGCTGCTTTGGGGGTGCTATTGGATTCTTTTTTGCACCCTTGGTGGTGAGAACACCACAGTATTATGGACTGTGGTGTGTCTCTATTTGACGCCAGGAGCGCAGACACAACCAGCCGTGTCTCCCTGATGAGTTCCGACCCAGCGGATGAAAGGCCTCGGAGCAGGCAATACAAATATATCTGTTTCAAAAGGGATTGCGATGGTTCCCTTATGCAGCTAGTGAAGAGTTTTCATATCTGTAACATATTTTCTTAATTTCATATTCCCAGTTTCTCCATCTTCAAACTTCCCTGCGCCCCCCCCCCCCCCCTCCCCCTCCTTAAGTCCAAATCTTTGCCAAGTCACTACTACGAAGACAGTTGAGTTGTTGGCCTGCGCTTGTTTTTTCCCCCACTATTAGATTGTTCGTCTATGTATTTGTCTGACTTTATTCAAGTTTAAAAGGCTGTGCCAGTCTTGAATAAAAGTTACTCTGTGTTAGGTTTTCTTATGGAGCAAAAAATACCCCACTTGTTTACTGTTTATCGTTTACTGTTCCCTGCCTCATTTCATTTCCGATTTTGTTTTGATTAAATTGAGGTTATTTGTATTTGTTTCTGTCCGTCTGTGTGTTTGTCTTTTGATCTCCCTTGCATCTTTGGGTGGATCCTCAAGCGTCGGCTCAAAGATTGTCCCCTACATTTTATACTATTTGCGTAATGTCTTTAGTTTTTCAGCAACTTTTTTCCTCTCCACACTTTCGTTTGGTTTCATTTACTACTCTTCGCTGGCTGCTTTGGGGGTGCTATTGGATTCTTTTTTGCACTCTTGGTGGTGAGAACACCACAGTATTATGGACTGTGGTGTGTCTCTATTTGACTCCAGGAGCGCAGACACAACCAGCCGTGTCTCCCTGATGAGTTCCGACCCAGCGGACGAAAGGCCTCAGAGCAGGCAATACAAATATATCTGCCTTCAAAAGGGATTGCGATGGTTCCCTTACGCAGCTAGTGAAGAGTTTTCATATCTGTAACATATTTTCTTAATTTCATATTCCCAGTTTCTCCATCTTCAAACTTCCCTGCGCCCCCCCCCTCCCCCCTCCTTAAGTCCAAATCTT
>CM065747.1:4914081-4941581 GCA_033310375.1 Conus canariensis
TTTGAATTAACCGATGGAGTTTATACGTTATTGGTTGAAAATAGCACAGATGGAAATTTCAAGAAAAGCATACAAAATGTTACTTGATTTGGAATTGAGAGGAAGAGTAAACTGCGTTTCAAATGTGAGGGCTAAATTGCATGAAATGGTGTTGGATTCCCTTTGGTAATAGCAGCATGTCCCAGACACGAATGAATTTCTTTGGACATTTCGGAATAGACTGATATGTTGCTGTTGAAAAGAATGGGTTTTTCTTTTTAAGAAAACGACCTATTCCTTTTGAACAGAGAGTTTAGAATTTGCAGTGTGTTCCACGACACCCTTCAATTAAAACGGACTGTCATCTACCGTACATCATAACAAAGTTCAGACTGGGTGTTTCCGGTCATTTTCGTTTTTATTTATTACAGTTACAGGAAGCATACCGAACGTGATCTTTAATATCCACTTTCAAAATTGCCGTAGTAAAGAAGTTCACTTTATGTTCTGTTGTCTCATTCTGAATGATTTAACCAATTCATTCATCAAAAATGTTGTAGACATCCGTTGATTTTTTATTTCGACTTTTATTACTTCTGTCACTTACAAACTGGAGTACCATAAAAGATTTTGCTGCTTCTTGTGCAAGGCGTTTATGATTTGAAGTATAAGAAGAAGTTAGGTATTATCTCTTGTGCTCTAATTAATGTTTAGTTTATCGATTACCTTATGTATATAATTAGATATGAAGTACATGATTGGATATTTATCATCATCATCATCATCCATCATCATCATCATCACCCATCATCATTAGCCATCATCATCACTCTTCTTCTTTTTTCTTTGTTGTTGTTGTTGTTGTGTTGTTGTTGTTTCTTCTTCTTGTTATCGTTGTTGCTGTTGCTGTTATTTTTGTTGTTGTTGTTGTTGTTGTTGTTGTTGTTGTTCTTCTTCTTCTTCTTCTCTCTTCTTCTTCTTCTCTTATTATTATTATTATTGTTATTGTTATTGTTATTATTATTATTATGTTGTTATATTATTATTATTATCATTATTATTATTGTTATTGTTATTATTATCCTTAGTATTATTATTATCATTATATTATCACCATCATTATTATTACTATTATTATGATGATCATTATCATTATTATTATTATTTGTTGTTGTTGTTGTTGCTGTTGTTGTTGTTATTATCATTGTTATTATTATCGTCATGGTGATAATGTTAATGTAGATGGCGATGATAATGATGATGATGCTGATGATAATGATACTTTATTTCGTTATGTTTATTTTCCATTTATGTTTTTTTTGTTTTTTTTGTTTTTTAAAGATTTCTTAAGAATACACCCTTAATTAAGGGCCATGCCCTGTATGAATGAAATATCCGTATCCATAGCCCCCCCCCCCCTCTCTCTCTCTCTCTCTCTCTCCCCTCTCTCTCTCTCTCTGTCTCCTGTCTCTCTCTCTCTATCTCTCTGTCTGACATTTTTGCTGGATAGTTTACTTTTAGTTTCAAAGTGAAGAGTCTGCAGGCGGAAATTAAATGAAACTGAAAAGAAAAAATCACTGTTGCGCTGAACAAAGGAGACAAACAGTCGTAAGGCAAAACACGACGCGTGTAAACCGATTTGAGGAGATACGTGATGGTTCGGTCTTCGTTTTCATTGTCTTGAATGGCATTTGTCTTGCCTGAAGAAGACCAGAGAGGGCGAAAAGCGTCATGTTTTGTCTTGTGATTTGTGTGTCTCTTTCGTTTGGCGGAATAGTACTTTTTCTTTTTTAAGTTGGATAGTTTACGTTTCCCTTCTCGCATACTTTCAGACAGTCGAACTATTTTGTTACTCCCCTGGTGAGAAAGGCATTCTTAGTAACATTTGAACCTGACCTCTTTCACCGTCTCTGCAGTACGTGCCAGTGTGATGCACCCTTTCAGGGCTGGCTGCCTTATCTGGAGTGCATTCCTGTTTCTGATCCCCACTCCTTCTCTGCCCCATCTTCCCTCTTTGTACTCCCAGTTCTTATAGAACAGGGAGTACTTTAGAATGGGAACGAAGAAATGCCTGTGTGTGTGTGTGTGTGTGTGTGTGTGTGTGTGTGTGTGTGTGTGTGTGTGTGTGTGTGTGTCCGTGGTCAAAATGTGTTCTACTCGCTCCAGACAAAACTACTGGGCCGATCTTTCTGAAAATTTGTAGGTATGTTCATTATGGGCCAAAGATGATGTCCGATGTTTTATTTTACCGTTAAAGCCGTTACTAACGGTTGTAACGGCCTGTAACGGTTTTTCTTCTTTATGGAATATCTCCTAAGGTACTTGGCCGATCTTTGTGAAAATTAGCAGGTATGTTCATTATGGGTCATGGATGAGGCCCCTTTACCATTATAGCCGTTACTAACGGCTGTAACGGACTGTAACGGTTTTTCTTCTTTATGGAATATCTCAGAAAGTACTTGGCCGATCTTTATGAAAAATTTGTAGGTATGTTCATTATGGGTCACGGATGATGCCCGATGTTTTAGTTTACCGTTATAGCCGTTACTAACGGTTGTAACGCCCTGTAACGGTTTTTCTTCTTTATGGAATATCTCAGAAAGTACTTGGCCGATCTTTGTGAAAAGTAGCAGGTATGTTCATTATGGGTCATGGATGATGCCCGCTTACCATTATAGCCGTTACAAACGGCTGTAACGGCCTGTAACGGTTTTTCTTCTTTATGGCATATCTCAGAAAGTATTTGGCCAATCGTTCTGAAAATCAGCAGGTATGTTCATTATGGGCCACGGATGATGCCCGATGTTTACGTTTACCGTTATAGCCGTTACTAACGGCCCATAATGGTTTTCTTCTTTATGGAAAATCTCAGAACGTACTTGGCCGATCTTTCTGAAAATTTGTAAGTATGTTCATTACAGGTCACAGATGATGGCCGATGTTTACCAGAATAGCCATCAGTAACGGTTACACCAGCCCAAGACGGTTTTTCCTCTTTATGGAATATCTCACGCGTATTCAGGAGTGGGAGTACGTTTATATGCTTTGCATCTTGTTTCCATTCTGTCCCCTGTCGTACACGCCTGCTCATGTGACAAGAAGTAGTTGATCTCCAGTGCAAAGAAAGAGATCAAGCAAATATTGACCAAACTGACCTGCCTTAAGATGGCTGTAAATACCACTGAATCGGAATGGGTTGACGAAGTTTGGTCTGAATTAGACATACCATTTGTAAATACCTCCGAGATGATCTTAAAATTTGGCTCACTTGTTGTCTTTGTGTTGGGACTCTTCGGAAATGTGATGATCCTTTTGATCATGCATGGTCTTCCTGTGTCTGGCTGTAGCGTTTTGTTCCAAGTTCTGGCTTGCTCGGATCAGTTGCTGCTGTTGCTGAAGACTCTAGGGGAATGGCTCTTTGTAGATTTCGATGCGCCGCTCGTTTCCAGTCTGGGTCAATGGCCGTGTAAACTCTACAGGTTAACGGGTTTCGCGACGGGAGCGTTGTCTGCGTGGATCCTGGTGACCATCACCGTGCAAAGAGCAGCCTCTGTGCTGTGGCCCCATCGTGTCAACGCTGTGTGGACAAAGTCCAAGTCGCGAGCTGTTGCTGCCACTCTGATCGTCGTTTTCACGTTGATTCACTGCCACGTTCTCTACGGATTTCGTTTTGATCCAGACAGATGTGTCAACACGTCCAAGTGCTGTGGAATTGAGACAGAAACTTATGTCTGGTTCTTCAACGTGA
Organism: Conus canariensis; assembly: GCA_033310375.1. Taxonomy (NCBI): domain Eukaryota; kingdom Metazoa; phylum Mollusca; class Gastropoda; order Neogastropoda; family Conidae; genus Conus; species Conus canariensis. The sequence goes on from CM065747.1 coordinate 4,917,809, forward strand.
TTTGGTCGTGGGTGGACTTGATGGAATTCTCTTGTCTACCTTTCGTGATCATGATCGTCAGTAACAGTGTTCTTATCTGGACACTCAAGGCGTCTGTCAGTGCACGGAAGCGCGCTCCCGTTCAGCAGGCGGCTCACGATTCCAGACAACGGAAGGCGTCTTCGTTGACGGTGACCTTGATCATGCTGAGTGGTACATTTCTTCTCCTGACAACTCCCGTGACAATATACCAAGTCACGTCTCCGCACATTGCTCGGCACGACCCGGGCGTCATCGGAAAATACCGACTGTTTCGCGCTGTCAGCATGCTCATGTGGTACTCCAACAGTGCCATCAACTTCTATTTGTATTGTCTCACTGGTCGCAAGTTTAGAACCGAGCTTCGTCACATAATAATCAAATGTTTCAGGCCTTCCCATCACACGAAATAAGCCATTTTGTGGGAGACATCCGCTCCACCGCTAGCCTGTGATAGTGAAGAAGACAAGTGAACAGAATAGGGTGAGCTAAACAGGAAAAAAATACTCTAGAGAGAGCTGGAACGGGTCTTCAGAGAAACAGACTGCCACAACTACCTTCTCGTATGCAAATGTATTGGCACTTTTACACACTGAACAGGCTGGACTGCTTCCAGATCAGGACTGTTGAATAAGCTTCTGCTAAAACTTTTGTTTTTCTTTGTTTTTGCCTGAACTCTAAATTTCAATGACTGTTAAATAATTTTCTGCTCTAACTTTTTTCTTTGTCATTGCCTGAATTCATGACTTCACTTTCAACATGGGCAGGTGCCACAAGGCCAACGTCATTTTGTAGCGGATGTCTAAGCCATGTATCAGTTGGACACCTGTACCTGTCCCTTTCTTCCTAGAATTCCATACCGACTTCACAACATTATAATATGTAGATGTTCCTGAAACCCACCTCCCTTTCCCATCTTGCTTCAATGTCTGTGGCAAGGGCTTTGGATTGGCAGCCGGATTTTCTTCAAGCTGCTCGCCAGACTGGCATACATCTCAGTCCTGTAGATGCCAATGTGGGCTTCCCACACCCTGATTTGGTGCGCATGCCAGACAGTGGTTCAAACGATCAAAATCATTTGTGTGATTGAACGGAGTTGAGTACAATACCTGGACTAATGCCGCGCTTGTGATGATCTCTGAAAGGCGTTCTGTGCAGTCCTAGACATCCCCCATTCCATGATCTCTGAAAGGTGTTCTGTGCAGTCCTAGCCATCCCCCATTCCATGATCTCTGAAAGGTGTTCTGTGCACTCTAGACATCCGCCCATTCCATGATCTCTGAAAGGTGTTCTGTGCACTCATAGACATCCGCCCCATTCCATGATCTCTGAAAGGTGTTCTGTGCACTCCTAGACATCCTCGCATTCCATGATCTCTGAAAGGTGTTCTGTGCACTCCTAGCCATCCCCCCATTCCATGATCTTTGAAAGGTGTTCTGTGCAGTCCTAGACATCCTCCCATTCCATGATCTTTGAAAGGTGTTCTGTGCAGTCCTAGACATCCTCCCATTCCATGATCTCTGAAAGGTGTTCTGTGCAGTCCTAGACATCCTCGCATTCCATGATCTCTGAAAGGTGTTCTGTGCAGTCCTAGACATCCTCCCATTCCATGATCTCTGAAAGGTGTTCTGTGCAGTCCTAGACATCCTCGCATTCCATGATCTCTGAAAGGTGTTCTGTGCAGTCCTAGACATCCTCGCATTCCATGATCTCTGAAAGGTGTTCTGTGCAGTTCCTAGACATTCGCCCATTCCATCCTGCATCCGAGCTCCAGATGTCAGAATAGTCCCAGACTATGATTTACTTGCTAGCTCCCACCGCAGATTAGTGTGTGACTGGACTTCTGGTTACGTGGCTTTTACTTTAGCAGTACTAAATTTCGGAGCGATCTCTGGAAGCGCTTGATTATTCTTCCATGCACACCTTCCTTCAGTTAGTGCTGTTTTCAATGCAAACAGAGACGTATCTTCGACGGTTTTCCTTGGTAGAGTGTCATGCAGTTACCCCTATTTCATCAGATTATCTCGAAGAGAAAAGCTCTGCGCGATGTTAGCATGAAATGTTGGAGATTCTACTCTGAATACAACAAACAAGATCAACTGAAATAGTTTGTTACGGATGTCTTGTGTGCATGCACATGTGCGTGTGTGTGTGTGTGTGTGTGTGTGTGTGTGTGTGTGTGTGTGTGTGTGTGTGTGTGTGTGTGTGTGTGTGTGTGCATTCGTGCGTGCGTGCGTGCGTGTATGTGTGTGTGTGCGTGCGTGTGTGTGTGTGTGTGTGTGTGTGTGTGTGTGTGTGTGTGTGTGTGTGTGTGTGTGTGTGTGAAGTATTGGGAATTTTGTTCAGTTTGTATATTATTAGTGTCTCCTCCCTATTAGTTTTCTTACCCAGTCTCCTCACCTCACCTATCCCGGATTGTTGAACATTTTTGACACGCCACAGAAGATGTTATAACCAGCTTCCTCTGTTCCTAACGGTTCTCAGACGCTCTTAGGCAGTTGCTGGGTGTGAGGCCAGTCCATTCACTGATGTTCTCTTCCCATCTCTTTCTCTGTCTTCCTCTCCTTCTGCCTCCATGCTCTGTTCCTTGCAGAATGGTTTTGGCAAGTGCTGTTGATCTTAATACATGACCATACCATCTCATTTTCCTTCTGTTCTCTGTGGATAGGTCTTTATATGTTTCAGTGGCTTACCTTACTCTGGTCTGGACCTCCATGTTGGTAATGTGGTCTTTGTGTGAGATGCCAAGGATCTTGTGGACGCATCTCATCTCTAATGCCTGAATCCTTCTCTCAAGCTCAGCTGTCAGAGTCCTTGTCTCACAGGCATAGAGAAATATGGCAATGACCAAAGAGTGCATCAGTATGATCTTGAAGCTGATAGTGACGTCATTTCAGATGGGTCTTAGCCTGGCTAGCTCTGCTGTCGTTGGTGCAGCTCAGGAGAGCACTTCAGGTTTGAATCCCGCATCTGAAACAATTGCCCCGAGGTACTTGAAGCTCTGAACTGTCTCTAGTTTTTCTCCCTTGATGGCGATGTTAGCACTGGTGCCGTTGGTGTTGTTGGTCATCACTTTTGTCTTTTCGGCGCTGATCTCCCTGCCGAATGCTGCTGAACACAGTAATCTATTCTTTGTTTCAATCAATTGTCAAGGCCTCAATACTTCACAGAAAAAAATGCGATGTATTTCATTATTTGAGGTATAAGAATCATTCGGTTGTCTTGTTACAGGGTACACATTTCGAACAAAATTTGGAAATATAGCAGAATGGAGATATGGGGGATATTTTTCAAGTTTCACATCAAACGCAAGAAGTGTAGCAGTAGAAAGAAACTCGTGGAGAGCGTGGCAGCAGAGAGTCCTCAGAAGAGAAGCCCCCTTCAAGCAAGTGTTTCGGCCCTTATCTCCTGACACTCTAGGGGGGTTGGGCCACACCCGGTTCATGACTCCGGATGTCCCTCTGCTGCCCCTTTTTTTTTTTTTTTTTTTCCCCATCTTGGGACGAGCCATGGCTGGGATTCGAACCCATGACCCTCTGGACATGCTCATTTTCCACTTAATGACTCGCGCTTTAACCACTGAGCCACAGGGACACCTGATATTTGTAGGAAATTTAAGCCTTATGAAGTTCACTTTTGTTCCTCCTTGACCAGATCCAGCTTGAACACCTCTCTGCCGCTTCTGCCATTGCTTTCAGGGCTCTGGGTTTTTTCCTTCCCTGCAACTGAGAGCTGTTTCATGAGGCTGTATGCAGACGTTCCTACAAACCCCCTAGCTCCAATTTCTGCAGTGAGGACTTTGACCTGATAGCCTTCTCTCCTCAGGCTGTTTGCCAGATCAGCATACTTTTCAGTCTTGTAGATTTGAGCTGCCTCCATTCTGTTCTCATATGGTACCGTGAGCTCGATCATGATCAGCTGCTTGGTTGACTTAGAGTGGACTACTATGTCTGGTCTCATGCCACTCTTGCTGATGATCTCTGGGTGACTCTTCCATTCTGGGAGGTCTGCAGTGCACTCCCAGTCATCTGCCCCGTCCAGCAGACTCTGCCTGCATGTTTCGAGTGGCACTGTTGTTCTTGGCCATGATTTGCTGCCTCCTGCCGTGAAGAATGTTGCGGGTGCTTTTGGAGTCCTGATTTTCCCTTTTGTGGTGTTGGTACTAGCCCAGACTACTTGTACAATCTCTTTGAGCACTTGGTTGTGCCTCCATGTGTACCTTCCTTGAGCCAGGGCTACTTTACATGAGCTTAGGACATGCTCCACTGTTTGTTTTTCATGGCAGAGGGGACATGCAGGATCGTCTGTTTTCCCCCACTTCACCAGGTTTGCATTTGAGGGCAGAAGGTCATATGCAGATCTGAGAATGAAGCTGATCCTGAGAGGGGCCATGCGCCAAATGCCATTCCAAGTGAGACTTCTTTGGAGTGCATTCTCCCACGTTGTCCATTGCCCTTGCTGGCTCTGCTGGACTGCTTTTTGGAGTCTTTTTTGGTCTTCTTCTTTTCTCATCTCCTGAATCATCATGTCTCTTTTGGCTTTTCCTTTGGCCTTTGACCACCATTCAGTTTTGGTCACCCCCAGTCCTTGTCTGTTGGTCTGTGTGTGTCCTGTTATTTCTCTGATCTTGAGACTTTCTTTTGCAGAATCCATCGCCTCTTGAACTTTCCATTTTCTGCCTGTCTTCAGCTGGGGCTTGATTGCTTCTACCACCTTGTCTCCTGAGTCCTCCAGCATGCTTTGAAGTCTGATCTTCCCTGCTTTGTATTCCTCCAGGATGGATTTCAGTGGTAGTTTCAGCTTTGCTTGGCGACAGTACAGCGCTATGTCAGTCAGACAGGGTGGGACACCAAGCCATTTCCTTGTGAACTTGTTTATTTTGGCTTCCATTGCCTCCACTATGCTGGTGCAGATGTCGTATATCATAAGAGGCCATAGGAGCTTTGGTATCAGCATGAACTGCAGACACCAGACCTTGTATTTGCCAGGGAGCCCACACTGGTCAATGGTCTCCAAGCCTTCCTCCGCCATCTGCTTGGTTTCTTTTGCTCTTTGTGTGTCTTTCAGCGTATCATCATACCATCTTCCAAGGCTCTTGACTGGTCTTCTGTACTGTGAATGCTGTTGCACATGAAGACAAGATCGGCACTTCTTTCCTCAGTGAGAGACTCCGTGATTTCTTTGGCTTGAACTTCATTCTGGATGAGGCAACTATGTCGTCCAGCCTCTCCAGCACATGACGTGTCTCGTCTTCTCTGGATGAAATCACTGTAGTGTCATCCATGAAGGCCTTGAGAGGAGGCATCTTGTATCCATCGCCAAGGTCTGTTTGTCTCGCGTTGTTTGTTGCTGCTTTCAAGATGAGTTCCATTGCCAGCACGAACAGTATTGGGGAAATTGCACAGCCCATTGCAATGCCCACTTCCAAGTTGATCCAGTCTGTTGTGTACTCCTTGGTAGAGAACCGCATTGAGAAGCCATTGAAGTACTTCTTGAGCATGTCGCGGATGTTCTTTGGCACATGGTACATCTCAAGAGCCAACTGTATCATCTCATGGGGCACAGATCCATATGCGTTTGCCAGATCAAGCCACACTACGTCCAGGTCTCTCTTTTCTGTTTTTGCTTTTTGGATTGCGTCCCAGATCATTGTGGCGTGTTCTACACAGCCAGCCACGCCTGGGATGCCACCTTTCTGGACTGACACATCCAAGTACTTGTTTTCCATCAGGTACTTGGTCAGCCTTGCTGCCATGACAGAGAAGAAGATTTTCCCTTCGACGTTCAGTAGTGATATTGGTCTGAACTGGCTGATGTCACTTGAGTTTTGCTCTTTGGGGATGTACACACCATCTGCCGTCATCCACTGGCCGCTGATCTTCTGGTTTCTCCAAGCCGATCGCAGCAGCCTGTGGAGCCACTCCAGCACCTTGGGACATTTCTTGTAAAGCTGGTAAGGTATTCCGTTTGGCCCTGGTGATGATTTGGCTCTGGCTTTGTCGACCACCTTCTTGATTTCCGCCAACGTTGGAGGCTTGCCATTGAATTGTTCCTCAGGGTTGGTTGGCCACACCAGCCCTTGAATGTCGAGTGGTGCTTTGCTCTGTGGGTCAGAGTATGTTTTCCTCAGATGCTGCTCAAGAACTCCTTTGTCCACACTTAGGGTCCCAGATTTTGGCTGCTCAAACAGTGTTCTGGCAAACTGGAAGGGGTCTCTGAAGAAGCGCTCTTGTGTCTTCTTCTTTTTGCTCTTCCTCTTCCTCGCAGATTCCGCTTTGCTGAGGGCGCTGTGTTTTTCTTTCAGGTCTTTCCACAGTTTTTCCAAGCCTTGTTTTTCAGCTGGCAGTGCGGTCTTCATTTGCATCTTGAGGTTTTTCTTTTGGACCCTGATCTTGTCCATCTTTTCTTGGCGTCTGGATTTCTTTGGAGTGTTTTCTCTTTGGGTAGTTTTGCTCCATAGGCGTCTCTACATGTGGCATACACAATGTCCCCATATGTGGCTAGTTTGTGTTCCAGGGTGCTTTTCCCTATCAGTGCATCGAGTCTTTGGACGATTTTTGCATCCAGTTTCTCCCAATCTTCAGTTTCGTTTGCTCGTGGCAGGTTGAGTTTCAGGCGCCTGGCATCGAGGGCCTGTGAAAATTCCTCATCCGAACCAACAGCGTGGATGTCCTTGGCACTGTGGTTTAAATCCTGGCCTTGGTCTTCCGACGTCTTATCTGCAGATGCAGTGCGCTGCTGCTCATTCAGATGAGTCTTCACACATCCCATCTTTGTTCTGTGGATCTTCATGCCACGGGTGGTAGCGAAACGCTTTCCACAGACACATGGATATTCCATTTGGTCCATGTTCATAGTCCGTTTGGGATTTGCAGTCATGATTGGTTGAGCACCGATGGATTCATCATTCTCTCCCCCTTTCGGTGAATCCTGGGAGCATCTTTTCCTTTTATTCTTAGTAGCCACATGTTTTAAGGCAAAGTGGGGAGCCAGCCCACAGAGCCCTTGGTTCTGGTCTTTCCCAGTGTCCTCCGGTCTTTCCCGGACGTCCTCCGGCCTATTCCCGGAAGTCAATGGTTTACCCATGCATCAGTAGAAAGAAACTCGTGGAGAGCGTGGCAGCAGAGAGTCCTCAGAAGAGAAGCCCCCTTCAAGCAAGTGTTTCGGCCCTTATCTCCTGGCACTCTAGGGGGGTTGGGCCACACCCGGTTCATGACTCCGGATGTCCCTCTGCTGCCCCTTTTTTTTTTTTTTTTTTTTTTTCCCCATCTTGGGACGAGCCATGGCTGGGATTCGAACCCATGACCCTCTGGACATGCTCATTTTCCACTTAATGACTCGCGCTTTAACCACTGAGCCACAGGGACACCTGATATTTGTAGGAAATTTAAGCCTTATGAAGTTCACTTTTGTTCCTCCTTGACCAGATCCAGCTTGAACACCTCTCTGCCGCTTCTGCCATTGCTTTCAGGGCTCTGGTTTTTTCCTTCCCTGCAACTGAGAGCTGTTTCATGAGGCTGTATGCAGACGTTCCTACAAACCCCCTAGCTCCAATTTCTGCAGTGAGGACTTTGACCTGATAGCCTTCTCTCCTCAGGCTGTTTGCCAGATCAGCATACTTTTCAGTCTTGTAGATTTGAGCTGCCTCCATTCTGTTCTCATATGGTACCGTGAGCTCGATCATGATCAGCTGCTTGGTTGACTTAGAGTGGACTACTATGTCTGGTCTCATGCCACTCTTGCTGATGATCTCTGGGTGACTCTTCCATTCTGGGAGGTCTGCAGTGCACTCCCAGTCATCTGCCCCGTCCAGCAGACTCTGCCTGCATGTTTCGAGTGGCACTGTTGTTCTTGGCCATGATTTGCTGCCTCCTGCCGTGAAGAATGTTGCGGGTGCTTTTGGAGTCCTGATTTTCCCTTTTGTGGTGTTGGTACTAGCCCAGACTACTTGTACAATCTCTTTGAGCACTTGGTTGTGCCTCCATGTGTACCTTCCTTGAGCCAGGGCTACTTTACATGAGCTTAGGACATGCTCCACTGTTTGTTTTTCATGGCAGAGGGGACATGCAGGATCGTCTGTTTTCCCCCACTTCACCAGGTTTGCATTTGAGGGCAGAAGGTCATATGCAGATCTGAGAATGAAGCTGATCCTGAGAGGGGCCATGCGCCAAATGTCATTCCAAGTGAGACTTCTTTGGAGTGCATTCTCCCACGTTGTCCATTGCCCTTGCTGGCTCTGCTGGACTGCTTTTTGGAGTCTTTTTTGGTCTTCTTCTTTTCTCATCTCCTGAATCATCATGTCTCTTTTGGCTTTTCCTTTGGCCTTTGACCACCATTCAGTTTTGGTCACCCCCAGTCCTTGTCTGTTGGTCTGTGTGTGTCCTGTTATTTCTCTGATCTTGAGACTTTCTTTTGCAGAATCCATCGCCTCTTGAACTTTCCATTTTCTGCCTGTCTTCAGCTGGGGCTTGATTGCTTCTACCACCTTGTCTCCTGAGTCCTCCAGCATGCTTTGAAGTCTGATCTTCCCTGCTTTGTATTCCTCCAGGATGGATTTCAGTGGTAGTTTCAGCTTTGCTTGGCGACAGTACAGCGCTATGTCAGTCAGACAGGGTGGGACACCAAGCCATTTCCTTGTGAACTTGTTTATTTTGGCTTCCATTGCCTCCACTATGCTGGTGCAGATGTCGTATATCATAAGAGGCCATAGGAGCTTTGGTATCAGCATGAACTGCAGACACCAGACCTTGTATTTGCCAGGGAGCCCACACTGGTCAATGGTCTCCAAGCCTTCCTCCGCCATCTGCTTGGTTTCTTTTGCTCTTTGTGTGTCTTTCAGCGTACCACATGGACTAACAACAGATGAGTCATTTTCGTTCTTTGTTTGTACTGTCTTAAATGTTAAATGTGATTTATTTTTTCGCCTGAAGAAGACCCAAGTGGTTGAAATGCATCGTGTCTTGTCATGTGCTTTGTTTGTCAATGTCATTGGCGGTAACTAACACCCTCTCTTTCTAAATTTTGCTTTGTTCTCCGCCGTCAGTCACTCCATTTTGAATCTTTTGTGAATGATGCATATATTACTTTGGCTATAAAACAGACCATTCAGCGGTGGCGTTGACGCTAAAACACAATGCCTTCTGGAAATTCAATTCATCCCATTTACAGATATGGCATACTTGGAATAAATAAACGCTGAAAAACTTAATACTAGAAAGGAATACGCACTGAATGCAAACATTGGTGATATCCCCAACGATGACCTAAAATTTTCCATCCCTGATGGAACGTTTCTAGATTTTCTTTTGATGAAGATTAGATCAAAAACAAAGTCATATCCCGCAATAGAAAAACGAACAGTAGAAGAAGAACGATAATTAGAAATTGACACCAACGTGTAAGAAAAGACTCAGCAGAAAAGTGAGAATGTCATTACAGCTACCGAAAAGAAAAAAAGAAAAATTAAGCTATGAGAAAAAAACGAATCGAGGGAGTATGATTAAGATCCAGAGGTAAGTGGATAGTGAGAAAGTTATCAAGTTCTTTTGATCCAGAGGTAAGTGGATAGTGAGAAAGTTATCAAGTTCTTTTGATCCAGAGGTAAGTGGATAGTGAGAAAGTTATCAAGTTCTTTTGATCCAGAGGTAAGTGGATAGTGAGAAAGTTATCAAGTTCTTTTGATCCAGAGGTAAGTGGATAGTGAGAAAGTTATCAAGTTCTTTTGATCCAGAGGTAAGTGGATAGTGAGAAAGTTATCAAGTTCTTTTGATCCAGAGGTAAGTGGATAGTGAGAAAGTTACCAAGTTCTTTTGATCCAGAGGTAGGTGGATAGTGAGAAAGTTATCAAGTATTTTTGTAGTCAAGAAAAAACGTCACCACGTCAGTAAAAACATGGCTAGAATAACTGACGATCAAAATAACTCTTTGACAGATTAGAAAGACATTCATCAAGAGGTACAGAAGTTTTACGAATTGTACAGTATTTTATACAGAAAAACATAATTTGTCAGGAATGTTGTTGACTATAGATTTTGAGAAGGCATTTGATTCAGTCAGCTGGGAGTTTATGTTTAAAGTATTAAAGGCACTTGGTTTTACAGAACATATCTGTCAATGGATAAACACATTTTACAAGCCTATCTAATCTTGCGTTATTGTAAAGGGTCAAGTTTCTGACTGCTTTCAAATTGAAAAAAGGTGCGGGCAAGGAGGCCCTATATCCCCCTACCTTTTTGTGCCATGTACAGAAATACTATCTATAATGAAAAGGGAAACCAAAATGTTCAGGAAATTAAAATGGATGATAACGAATGCAAACTGTCTCAATACGCAGATAACACAGAGTTTTTGCTTTTAGGAGATCACAATCCTTTGAAACATGTGTAGGATTATTTTAAGATTTAGTCATGTCTTAGGTCTGAAAATGAACTCAAGTAAACCTAGTGCTCTATGGCTAGGAAGCAGAAAAATTCTTAGATTCGTTACATGAAACATTAAAGAATTATCTGGAAACCCTTAATATTTCGATTTTTAGGTATTTGGTCACCAACGATTTGCAAGCAATAATAAATATGAATTATTCTGAAAATTAGGAGATATAAAACATTTGTAATATACAGGTGAAACGCCAGTTACGCCCCTTGGCAGAGCAGCAATACTAAAATCTATACTTTCAAAATTTATATACCTGTGGTTACTTTTGCCGAATCCACCTGATACATATTCTTCAAAACCTGCCAACAGTGTTGTTATAAGTTTGTTTGGAATAAGAAATCGGACAAAATAAACCGGGAAAACATCCCATAAAAGTATTAAAAACAGTGGCATGGGTTTTTCCGACTTAAAGACATTTGCAATGTCCTTACAATTATCTTGGATGCAAAGAGTCGAGCGATCAAGTCATCAATGGAAACACATTTTGGTGGAAAAACTATCCTAAATGGCCACTCATAAACAAACATGGTCTAGAGTATGTTTCAAACTTTACTAACTATAACCAGTTCTGGACTGACGTTTTGAAAGCATACAAAATATTTTACTATAAATATGTACCAACAAATTCCGCGGAACTTCTTTCTGAACCAATATGCTATAACGATCACATTCAAATTGGAAATAAATTCATCGTTTGCAGAATGTTCGAAGAGAAAAATGTTTATTGTCTCGCACATTTTAGTTGCAAAGCGAGAGGACTGCAGGCGGAAATCTAAACAAATCTTAAATAAATGTTAGCGAACCGCCCAGAGAACGTGGACAAACGAGTCACAAGACGAAACACAACTAGTTTCGACCTCTTAGGTCTTCATCAGGTGAGACATTAACGAATAAAACAATGAAAATTCACTTAGCTTTGATCGCTTCAGATCACTTCGTAGGGTTCAGCGCAAGGAAGAAGGCGTTGAATGAGAACGAGGCTGTTGGAAGGGAAATAGTGAGCGAGTCAAAGTCGTAATGAAGATAATAATATTACTGATAGGAATACTAATAATGGTCAAAATACTGAAAAAAAAAAAAAAAAAAAAAAAAAAAGGGACAAGATTACTACCAATCTGTGTCAATAAGTATGGGTATGGGAGAAAGGAGAGTGGGTTAGAGGATTCTTAAACAGCAGGGTTGCCGTGGCAACAGTCCCAGAGGCGAAGGCGATCGTGATGTCAATGCCAGTGGTAGTATCAATACTAGCAATAGCATTACTGAATGATACTGCTAACAACGATAGTGAAGGTTAAGGTAATGAAAGCATGATACAGAAATATATTTAGAAAATACATTTTTATAATAATCAAATAAATAAATAAATGAAACATTAAAAATAATAATAAATTAAAAAATCAGTAAATAATAATAATAATTAAAAAAAAATAATAATAAAATAATAATAATAATGATAATAAATGCATAACTAAGATAGCTATAAGTTGTGTGAGGTGAATAGTGGGAGATAAGGTAGTATGTGTGTGTGCGGTGGGAGGATATTATGGGCTGAGATTGAAGTGGTGGGTTGGTACATGTTACTTTAAGGTGTAGATGCTATGAGGGTGGAGGGAAGAAGGGGATGGGTTTACGTACTAACTGGGGGAGGGGGAGGGGCAACATATTCACACCTATACACAATCTCTCTCTCTCTCTCTCCCCCCCCCCCCCTCTCCCCCCTTTCACAACCAACGATAAAGGAGCCAGCATTCTATTTATTATGTGTGTGTGTATGTGTGAGTGTGAGTGTGTGTGTGTGTGTGTGTGTGTGTGTGTGTGTGTGTGTGTGTGTGTGTGTGTGTGTGTGTGTGTGTTCCATTTGTAATATCAGCCTTATTCATTGGTTACCCCCACCTCCACCCCCAGCAACCGCCATATCCACCAACACCCCTACACACATCACTACTAGGGCAGGGGGAGGGGGGAGTAAGTCGATTGATGTAGCAAATGGAGAGACTCAGAGAGTGTAGGAAAAGGGAAGATGATGATAGCTGCAACCTATGTCTGAGGTAAACAGAGGGAGGTAGGGTGGTATGGGTGTGCGTAGGTGGGGGATATTTCAGGCTGGAGCTGCAGAGATGGAATGGTACATACTACTTTTGGACGTTGATGCCATGAGGGTGGACGGTGCCCAGTTTGGCAATGAGATGAGATTCCTGCATAAGGCGTTCCAAGCTGTCACTCTTAGATTGCCAAAGTGCCAAGACTTTGACATGGTTGATGTTGTGTTGGGCATGGTTGAAGTGTAGAGCGACTGGTTTGGGCCGATGGTGGCGGATGTCGGCCAGGTGTTCAGAGATGCGCGTCTCAAGTGTGCGAGATGTCTCACCTACATAGATCTTACCGCACAGCTGACAGTGGATGGCATACACAATGTTGTGGCTCTGGCAGGAGAAAGTGCGTTTAATAGTGAAAGAGCCTGTGGGGCCATGTAGGATGGTGTCTGGTTTGGTGAGAGAGCAGATTTTGCAGTTGGGTTTTGAGCAGGGGAAAGTACCTGGTGGCTTAGGTGTTGAGATTTTGTTCAGCTTAGAGCGCACCAGTAGGTCGTTGAGGTTTTTGTCACGTTTGAAAGTGATCATTGGTGTGGTCTCAAAGGCAGGTTTATGATTTTCTACTATGTGCCAGTTAGACTTCAGGATCCTGCAGATGGGCAGATTGTGAGGATGGAAGAGAAGGCAGGCAGTGGGTCTGTCTGTCTCTTTGGGAGGTTTAGTTTCCAGAGTAGATGTTCTGGATTTAGCTGCAGTGCGGCTGAGAGCATCACTGATGACGGCACTAGGGTATCCACGGTTGGTGAAAAAATCAGACATTTTGGCTGCTTGTATAGTGAAATCCTCTTCGCTAGAGCACAGTCTGCGTAGGCGAAGGAATTCAGAATATGGAATGCTATTTTTAGTGGACTGGTGGTGGGAAGATGTGTAGTCCAGGTATGAGTGCGCATCAGTAGGTTTGTAGAAGACTGAGGTTTGAAGCAGTCCATCTTTGAGGGAGATAGTGATGTCCAGGAACTTAACTGACTGTGAAATGGTGTAGGTCAGCTGGATGGATGGATGGAAGGTCTGTGCAAAGTTGAGGAAATTCTGGAGGTCATGTTCTGGCATGGATGTGGCTCCCAATCCATCATCTATGTATCTTTTGTAGAGCTCTGGTGTTGGGCCTGTGTAAGAGGTTAGTAGGCGGTGTTCTAGGTGTCCCATGAAGAGGCAGGCATAGGATGGTCCCATTTTGGTTCCCATAGCAACACCACTGATTTGTGAGAATGTGTGGTTGTTGAATTCAAAAGTATTGAGGGTGAGGACTAATTCTGCAAGTCTGACTAGTGTAGCTGTGGGAGGGTGTTGTTGGTTGGGGGGCCGTTTGTTAAGAAAGAATGCGAGGGCCTTCAGTCCTCAACTTTGCACAGACCTTCCATCCATCCATCCAGCTGACCTACACCATTTCACAGTCAGTTAAGTTCCTGGACATCACTATCTCCCTCAAAGATGGACTGCTTCAAACCTCAGTCTTCTACAAACCTACTGATGCGCACTCATACCTGGACTACACATCTTCCCACCACCAGTCCACTAAAAATAGCATTCCATATTCTGAATTCCTTCGCCTACGCAGACTGTGCTCTAGCGAAGAGGATTTCACTATACAAGCAGCCAAAATGTCTGATTTTTTCACCAACCGTGGATACCCTAGTGCCGTCATCAGTGATGCTCTCAGCCGCACTGCAGCTAAATCCAGAACATCTACTCTGGAAACTAAACCTCCCAAAGAGACAGACAGACCCACTGCCTGCCTTCTCTTCCATCCTCACAATCTGCCCATCTGCAGGATCCTGAAGTCTAACTGGCACATAGTAGAAAATCATAAACCTGCCTTTGAGACCACACCAATGATCACTTTCAAACGTGACAAAAACCTCAACGACCTACTGGTGCGCTCTAAGCTGAACAAAATCTCAACACCTAAGCCACCAGGTACTTTCCCCTGCTCAAAACCCAACTGCAAAATCTGCTCTCTCACCAAACCAGACACCATCCTACATGGCCCCACAGGCTCTTTCACTATTAAACGCACTTTCTCCTGCCAGAGCCACAACATTGTGTATGCCATCCACTGTCAGCTGTGCGGTAAGATCTATGTAGGTGAGACATCTCGCACACTTGAGACGCGCATCTCTGAACACCTGGCCGACATCCGCCACCATCGGCCCAAACCAGTCGCTCTACACTTCAACCATGCCCAACACAACATCAACCATGTCAAAGTCTTGGCACTTTGGCAATCTAAGAGTGACAGCTTGGAACGCCTTATGCAGGAATCTCATCTCATTGCCAAACTGGGCACCGTCCACCCTCATGGCATCAACGTCCAAAAGTAGTATGTACCATTCCATCTCTGCAGCTCCAGCCTGAAATATCCCCCACCTACGCACACCCATACCACCCTACCTCCCTCTGTTTACCTCAGACATAGGTTGCAGCTATCATCATCTTCCCTTTTCCTACACTCTCTGAGTCTCTCCATTTGCTACATCAATCGACTTACTCCCCCCTCCCCCTGCCCTAGTAGTGATGTGTGTAGGGGTGTTGGTGGATATGGCGGTTGCTGGGGGTGGAGGTGGGGGTAACCAATGAATAAGGCTGATATTACAAATGGAACACACACACACACACACACACACACACACACACACACACACTCACACTCACACATACACACACACATAATAAATAGAATGCTGGCTCCTTTATCGTTGGTCGTGAAAGGGGGGAGAGGGGGGGGAGAGAGAGGAGAGAGAAGAGAGATTGTGTATAGGTGTGAATATGTTGCCCCTCCCCCTCCCCCAGTTAGTACGTAAACCCATCCCCTTCTTCCCTCCACCCTCATAGCATCTACACCTTAAAGTAACATGTACCAACCCACCACTTCAATCTCAGCCCATAATATCCTCCCACCACACACACACATACTACCTTATCTCCCACTATTCACCTCACACAACTTATAGCTATCTTAGTTATGCATTTATTATCATTATTATTATTATTTTATTATTATTTTTTTAAAATTATTATTATTATTTACTGATTTTTTAATTTATTATTATTTTTAATGTTTCATTTATTTATTTATTTGATTATTATAAAAATGTATTTTCTAAATATATTTCTGTATCATGCTTTCATTACCTTAACCTTCACTATCGTTGTTAGCAGTATCATTCAGTAATACTATTGCTAGTATTGATACTACCACTGGCATTGACATCACGATCGCCTTCGCCTTGGGACTGTTGCCACGGCAACCCTGCTGTTTAAGAATCCTCTAACCCACTCTCCTTTCTCCCATACCCATACTTATTGACACAGATTGGTAGTAATCTTGTCCCTTTTTTTTTTTTTTTTTTTTTCAGTATTTTGACCATTATTAGTATTCCTATCAGTAATATTATTATCTTCATTACGACTTTGACTCGCTCACTATTTCCCTTCCAACAGCCTCGTTCTCATTCAACGCCTTCTTCCTTGCGCTGAACCCTACGAAGTGATCTGAAGCGATCAAAGCTAAGTGAATTTTCATTGTTTTATTCGTTAATGTCTCACCTGATGAAGACCTAAGAGGTCGAAACTAGTTGTGTTTCGTCTTGTGACTCGTTTGTCCACGTTCTCTGGGCGGTTCGCTAACATTTATTTAAGATTTGTTTAGATTTCCGCCTGCAGTCCTCTCGCTTTGCAACTAGATCTATTTTGATTCATACTGACTGCTACCCTTCGTTGTTTTGTATTTCTGTTTACGTCATCAGTGTGTGTGATTGTTATCGTGTATACGTCTTTCGATCATTGTATACTGTTAATCATTGATCCGTATTTCGTTTAACATTCGTTTTTAGTCGTGTACGTGCGATCGCAATCAGGCACTCCTGACCTCTCAACTCTAAGAACCTAAATCAGAACATAATGCCGGCCCCCCAATTCCTCTCCCGTACACATGCCAGTTTTCACCAGTCCATTCATTTTCTGCCACCTATCATCCAGCCATTTGCACTAGGATATGCTAAAACACAGTTTCAGAAAACGAAATCTGCATCTCATCTCAACTTTCTAAAACAATGCATTCGACTGCGAATCACCCCTCGCGGCTTCTCACTTTCTCACACCCCATCCGATCTTCATAACACCGCTCTTACCACTACCACTACAAGAATTCTATTCCAAGCCAGCCGTAGACTCATGTTGGCACATATCAAAACACTCAATTCATCCCTGGAATCTCTCTCCCGTCTTCTTCAACATTTCAAACAACAAACCACAATCATCATGCCCTTAGCCACTGCTTCAAGACTCAGACAGCTCATCCATACACACAACCAGCTCATTCACAATCACTGCTACCAGATTAAGCAAGACAAGTTATCAAAATTACGAAACAAACACGAGGCAAACCCAGACCAGTTGAATCCCCCTACACACAAAACTGACCCTTCTATCACCCATGAGCAACACCGCCACCTTGTTCGCTGCATTCCTGATAATCTGACTCTCACCAATGATGAAAGATCAGTCCTGGCAAAAGGTCTGAAATTTATTCCCATTCAGCCTGCCACCAATAAATATCAAAACCACGTTGATGTTGAAAGATTCTTTAGAAAATTAAGATGGATGGCTGCACTTGACGGTGTGGCCAAGCCCCCTCTACCAGACAGCTCAGACATTTTTACCCACCTTTTTCGAACTCCAGTGCTTCGCCAGCCACCTCTTGACAAATCCACTGAAGTTGAACTCTACATCAAAAAGTGTAGAAAAGAAATCTCTCAAGTTAAATCCAAACCTGTCCGCAATTCCAACCTCTCACGAGATGAACAAAAAGCCCTTGAATCACTGAGACAAAGACAAGACATTGTCATCAAACCAGCAGACAAGGGTGGTGCAGTGGTGGTCTGGGACAAACAGTTGTACATAAAAGAAGCACACAGACAACTGTCAGACACAAATTTCTATACACCACTCACAGCATCACCCCTCCCCCAACACCAGAAACTCATCTCAACCACAGTTAAACAAGAAATCAAACATAACAACTTACCGAAGACAGCCAAACTCCTCATAATGACAGACACCAAACAACCCACCTTCTACCTGCTCCCTAAAATAATAATAATAATAATAATAATGTATAATACTTATATAGCGCATTTCTTGTTACACAACTCAATGCGCTTACATCCACCATTTGCACTTATTCACCAACACTCGTTTACACAATACCAATACTCCCGGCAGACCCATAGTATCTGCATGCAGCTGCCCTACAGAACACATTTCACAGTACTTAGACTCTCTCCTCCAACCCATAGTACAAGGCCTCCCCACATACCTCAAAGACACTACACACACACTCAACATGATTAATTCATACAACACAGATCCCACTTTCAAACCCAGCCTCCCTTTACCCTTGATGTCGTCTCTCTCTACACTTCCATCCCTCATGCTGATGGACTGAAGGCCCTCGCATTCTTTCTTAACAAACGGCCCCCCAACCAACAACACCCTCCCACAGCTACACTAGTCAGACTTGCAGAATTAGTCCTCACCCTCAATACTTTTGAATTCAACAACCACACATTCTCACAAATCAGTGGTGTTGCTATGGGAACCAAAATGGGACCATCCTATGCCTGCCTCTTCATGGACACCTAGAACACCGCCTACTAACCTCTTACACAGGCCAACACCAGAGCTCTACAAAAGATACATAGATGATGGATTGGGAGCCACATCCATGCCAGAACATGACCTCCAGAATTTCCTCAACTTTGCACAGACCTTCCATCCATCCATCCAGCTGACCTACACCATTTCACAGTCAGTTAAGTTCCTGGACATCACTATCTCCCTCAAAGATGGACTGCCTCAAACCTCAGTCTTCTACAAACCTACTGATGCGCACTCATACCTGGACTACACATCTTCCCACCACCAGTCCACTAAAAATAGCATTCCATATTCTGAATTCCTTCGCCTATGCAGACGTGCTCTAGCGAAGAGGATTTCACTATACAAGCAGCCAAAATGTCTGATTTTTTCACCAACCGTGGATCCCCTATGCCGTCATCAGTGATGCTCTCAGCTGCACTGCAGCTAAATCCAGAACATCTACTCTGGAAACTAAACCTCCCAAAGAGACAGACAGACCCACTGCCTGCTTCTCTTCCATCCTCAATCTGCCCATCTGCAGGATCCTGAAGTCTAACTGGCACATAGTAGAAAATCATAAACCTGCCTTTGAGACCACACCAATGATCACTTTCAAACGTGACAAAAACCTCAACGACCTACTGGTGCGCTCTAAGCTGAACAAAATCTCAACACCTAAGCCACCAGGTACTTTCCCCTGCTCAAAACCCAACTGCAAAATCTGCTCTCTCACCAAACCAGACACCATCCTACATGGCCCCACAGGCTCTTTCACTATTAAACGCACTTTCTCCTGCCAGAGCCACAACATTGTGTATGCCATCCACTGTCAGCTGTGCGGTAAGATCTATGTAGGTGAGACATCTCGCACACTTGAGACGCGCATCTCTGAACACCTGGCCGACATCCGCCACCATCGGCCCAAACAGTCGCTCTACACCTCAACCATGCCCAACACAACATCAACCATGTCAAAGTCTTGGCACTTTGGCAATCTAAGAGTGACAGCTTGGAACGCCTTATGCAGGAATCTCATCTCATTGCCAAACTGGGCACCGTCCACCCTCATGGCATCAACGTCCAAAAGTAGTATGTACCATTCCATCTCTGCAGCTCCAGCCTGAAATATCCCCCACCTACGCACACCCATACCACCCTACCTCCCTCTGTTTACCTCAGACATAGGTTGCAGCTATCATCATCTTCCCTTTTCCTACACTCTCTGAGTCTCTCCATTTGCTACATCAATCGACTTACTCCCCCCTCCCCCTGCCCTAGTAGTGATGTGTGTAGGGGTGTTGGTGGATATGGCGGTTGCTGGGGTGGAGGTGGGGGTAACCAATGAATAAGGCTGATATTACAAATGGAACACACACACACACACACACACACACACACACACACACACACACACACACACACACACACACACACTCACACATAACACACACACATAATAAATAGAATGCTGGCTCCTTTATCGTTGGTCGTGAAAAGGGGGAGAGGGGGGGGGGGAGAGAGAGAGAGAGAGATTGTGTATAGGTGTGAATATGTTGCACCCTCCCCTCCCCAGTTAGTACGTAAACCCATCCCCTTCTTCCCTCCACCCTCATAGCATCTACACCTTAAAGTAACATGTACCAACCCACCACTTCAATCTCAGCCCATAATATCCTCCCACCACACACACACATACTACCTTATCTCCCACTATTCACCTCACACAACTTATAGCTATCTTATTTATGCATTTATTATCATTATTATTATTATTTTATTATTATTTTTTTTAAATTATTATTATTATTTACTGATTTTTTAATTTATTATTATTTTTAATGTTTCATTTATTTATTTATTTGATTATTATAAAAATGTATTTTCTAAATATATTTCTGTATCATGCTTTCATTACCTTAACCTTCACTATCGTTGTTAGCAGTATCATTCAGTAATGCTATTGCTAGTATTGATACTACCACTGGCATTGACATCACGATCGCCTTCGCCTCTGGGACTGTTGCCACGGCAACCCTGCTGTTTAAGAATCCTCTAACCACTCTTCCTTTCTCCCATACCCATACTTATTGACACAGATTGGTAGTAATCTTGTCCCTTTTTTTTTTTTTTTTTTTTTCAGTATTTTGACCATTATTAGTATTCCTATCAGTAATATTATTATCTTCATTACGACTTTGACTCGCTCACTATTTCCCTTCCAACAGCCTCGTTCTCATTCAACGCCTTCTTCCTTGCGCTGAACCCTACGAAGTGATCTGAAGCGATCAAAGCTAAGTGAATTTTCATTGTTTTATTCGTTAATGTCTCACCTGATGAAGACCTAAGAGGTCGAAACTAGTTGTGTTTCGTCTTGTGACTCGTTTGTCCACGTTCTCTGGGCGGTTCGCTAACATTTATTTAAGATTCGCACATTTTGTTGACAATGAACGGAAGATGCTTTCTCACACATGATTTATGGGAAAATATGACCTTTCTATAGACTTTGTCTCTTTCGCTGGTGTTAAGTCTTCAATTCCTGATTAGTGACGAAGTCAGGTATAATTCTTAAGAAAAAACAACAAATAGACCCACCAATCTGCTCTAAGAAATTGTTGTCCATTCACACAGGATCGAAACTGTATCATGATAGACTGATTGAAAATAATGTTTAAAGCAAAATGCTTTGACACATGGGACAGAATGCTATCAGATGCTAATGATTGGAAATCACGTTTTCTATATTCCCATGACATAAAAGATGTAAAATTAAAATGGTTTCAGTTGAAAATATTGCAGCGATGTCTTGGCACAAATGTTATAGTAAAGAAAATGGGAGTTGTTGTCAATGACATATCTAGTTTTTGTGGTACCCACAAAGACAGTATTAACCACATATTCTGGATGTGTACATACATGTGAAATTTTGGGGACGCATTCACGAATATAATGAAAGAGAAATGTACAAATGTGTGTGTGTGTGTGTGTGTGTGTGTGTGTGTGTGTGTGTGTGTGCGTGCGTGCGTGCGTGCGCGTGCGTGCGTGCATGCGTGCGTGCGTGCGTGTGTGTGTGCAAAATACATGGCGCCTTCCTCGAAAAAACAGTATTTTAAAAGAAACTTAATTTCGATACAAAATTGAAAAATGTAATGCCTATGTCAATTCAAATTATGATGGCTTCTTTGTCAAATGGCTGTCATACATTTTGCTGATAAATGATGACTAATTGTCATATGTAACTTTAGAACTGTCATAGTATCCAGAAAATTGTTGAAGGTGCAAATACAGCTTTTTTCCGTTTGTTTTTTTTATTTTCAATGTTTGTATTATGGAGGACTTTTTGTTATTTTTTTTCTCTTCTTTAATATTCTTTCGAGGCTCATTAAATGTAGGGCAAAACAAAAATATATGTGAAATGTGAAATGATGGCTCCTGACACCCAAACCCATTCCTGTCAGCCCGTCTCTTTCTATATATTTGCATCTGTCTGTCTTTATATGTACCCTGTCCCCTCTCTGTTTCGTTCTGTGTCAAATTTATTCCATTCACCTTGCCACTTCTATCAATCCACGTTATGTTGAAATTCTTTGTTAGATGGATGCTTCACTTGCTTCAGCCCCCTCCTACCACCTCGCATTTCCCCTTTTTCGTCTCTGCTTCGGTCTTATCCTTTACTCTCATCGTGTTAAAAGATCTCAATTAATCCAACTGTCGCATTCCAACCTCTCACGAGATGAACAAAAGCCCTTGACACTGAACAAGACAAACATTGTATCAAACCAAGCAGGTGTGCAGTGGTGGTCTGGACACAGTGTACATAAAAAAGCACCACAAGACAACTGTCAGACACAAATTTCTATACACCTTCCGCATTCACGCCCTCCGCAACTCAGACTCATCTCAACAAGTTAACTAGACACATAACAATTGAGCGCCACTCTTAACTTACAAACAACCCCCTTTACTGCTTCCTAATACACAAAACAATACTGGCAGACCCATAGATCTGATCAGCTGCCTAGAAACAATCCATACTTACTCTCTTCCAATGTATTAGGTACCAATACTCAAAGACACTCACACACACTCAATGATTATTATAAACAAGTCATTTCAAAAGCTCCTCTTTACTTGATTCGTCTCTTTACCTTCCATCCTCATGCTGATGATGAAGGCCCGATTCTTTTAACAAACGCCCAACCAACAACCCCTCCCACACTACACAGTCATGATTGCAGATACACTCAATCTTTTGATTCAACAACAAATTTCAAATCATTTTCATGAACAAAGACCATCTTCTCTCTTCATGGGCCTAAAAGTACTATGTAACACCAACATCCAGCTACAAAGATACTAGATGATATTGAGCCAATCCATCCAGACATGCCTCAAATTCCCAATTTGAAGTTAACATAGTGTACTTCGTTTATTGATACTATCTAAATGACTGCTTCAACCTATCTTCTACAACCTACTATGCCCTCAACTATAACATCTTCACCGAGTCACATAAAAATAGATTCATATTCTGTAATTCTTGCTATGAGATGTGCTCTAGCGAAGAGGATTTCCTATAGCGATGTTGATTTTTTCCACCGTGGATACCTGTTGCCGTCTCGTGATGCTCTCAGCCGCACTGCGAGCTAAATCAGACATCTATCTGGAAGACTAACCTCCCAAAGAGAAGCATGAAATCGTTATATTGATGTTATTTTGTAATTCGATGTTACCTTACTTTTCTAAATTGTAGTTGTTTGTTGGGCAGAATTGTAAAAAGGCCTTCAATGAGCCTAATTCTCAACCCATTAAAGATTCATTCATTCTTCTTCTTCTTCTTCTTCTTCTTCTTTTCTTCTTCTTCTTCTTCTTCTTCTTCTTCGTTGTCTTCTTCTTCTTTTTCTCTTCTTCTTCTTCTTCTTCTTCTTCTTCTCTTCTTCTCTTCTTCGTCTTCTTCTTCTTCTCTTCTCTTTCTTCCTTCTTTCTTCTTCTTCTCTTTCTTTTCTTCTGCATCTCCTTCTTCTTGTATACTTGACATCTTAAACATAATTATTGTAGATTTGTCTTTTTTTCAAGAGTGTATGAAATGTAATGTATTATGATGTCATAATGAATATGGTTTCCTAAATTGCTGGCAGTACATGTATGTGTATACGTGTGGGGAAAAAATATGTTGTATTGTCTTATACTGCATTGTATTGCACTGTGTTCTGTTATTGTGTTCTGTTGTACTGTGTATTACTATCCTGTGCTACTGTGTGTTGTATTGTATGGTTTTGTAAGTATTGTGTTTTAGCATTGCACATGTTAATGCATTCTCTTGCATCATTTTAATTCTACTTTGCATTGGATTTATTTTGTTTAAGGTTCTTGTCTATGTAATGCTTGGTTTTGCGATGCTTTTCATAACACTGCATGGCATTATGTTTTATTGAGTTTGAAAAAAAGTGCTAATAAAAAGAAAAGAAAAAGAAGAGCAGCGCATAAGATTCATTTTTTGTCCTGTCTCACCTTGACCTGCACTGACACAATGGAATAGGAAAGCAATGACAACGACGACGACGACGACAACAACAACAACAACAACAACA
>CM065747.1:4946581-4951581 GCA_033310375.1 Conus canariensis
TACATGTAAAACATAATCAGGAGTCATATGCTAGCTGCAGATACAAGAAATATTTGAGTGGACTCAGAGTTAGAAGCGTCAGATTCCCATCTGTATATAAAGACAAGTGATTATTTGTAAAGATGAAAATCGCTTGTTACAGTGTTAACGTCAATATTCAACCAATTATCGATTTATGTAATCAAGTAGGAAAATGCTTCCAAAATATGATTCTGTTATGTTCTTGTAAATATTAGGGAAAATCTCTGAAAACAGACCCTGAACAGACATTGCCGCATGTTTGGATACTCTATCTACCTGATCATTGTGTTATGCAGAGAGACGTACCCAACCAAAACGGACAGGAGTATTCTATCTTTCAGCATGAATGCCAGACATGGCCCCGCACAGCGGATACGGAAAGAAAAATCCGCGCGATCGAAACAGGTGACACCGTAAAACACTAAACATCAGGTCTACTGATCACATCATCAACCAAGTCCGTTAAATCGTTAAACAGAACATCGGACCATACAGGGAGATCTACTGACGTCAGTTACGGGGGAAGACTTTGGTGTCTTTGTGGCATTGAGCTCCAATTGCCTTTCTAAAACAGACGTCCTGAGAAGTGTGGGTGGAGGAACATGGAACGGAGCACAGAAAAACAAAACCAGTTATGCATTGTGTGGGGAACAGAAACACTTTTGGGGGGCTATTTCGGAAACATGTGCATGGGCGGTTAGGTCCTTCACCAACATCTCTCTCAAAGCGCCCGTAAAAAATAGATAAGATAAAATCATTTGTGTTTACTTTTCCGTGTTCTATTGAGAAATGTGGAGATCCTAGGACAGAGGCTTGAGGAACACGTGACATGTGTTTCAGAGGTAAAGGAGAAGTCCTGTGTTCTTGATTTAAAGGCAGCGAGAGAGAGAGAGAGAGAGAGAGAGAGAGAGAGAGAGAGAGAGAGAGACAGACAGACAGACAGACAGACAGGCAGACAGAGAGACACACAGAGAGACAGACAGAGACACACACACACACACACACACACACACACACACACTAACACACTAACACACTAACACAGAGAGGAGAGAGAGAGAGAGAGAGAGAGAGAGAGAGAGACAGACAGACAGACAGACAGACAGACAGACAGACAGACAGACAGACAAAGACAGAGCCAGGGAGAGTTAAAAAAAAAGAGTAACACACACACACACACACACACACACACACACACACACCACACACACACACACGCACGCACACACACAGAACACACACACACACACACACACACACACACACACACACACACACACGCACGCACGCACGCACGCACGCACGCACACACACACACACACACACCACACACACACACACACTCCACACTCTCCAATCCAGCCCCCAGTCCAAACCCTAACCAGCTACCGAGGGAAATGCCTCAAAAACGTCGTTCCAAACAAAACAAAGGCTGCCATTGGACAATTATCATTCAGGTCAGTGGATTCCAATGCAGCCTCCAGAGCAAATCAATGTTTTGTGGCCCATGTTGTTTTCTTACCAGAGGCAGTGGGCAGTCTGCTTTATACAGTTCACGCACGTTCACCCTCCTTTGTTATGTCGTCCCATTGTGGCCATGGAAACGACACTCATAAAACGGGCTCATGGAACATTTCAGTTTGTAATGGGATTATTCACCTTCGACGGAAACAAAGACAATCAAACACAATTCAAAATCTACCGAGATGACATATTTGCATACGCTCGTGTTTATGCAGGAAAAGGTGAGGGTGTTTAGTCAACACCTTAGATGTGTACAATTAGTGTTTGACCTGAGATAATTTTGTTTGAAGCAAAGTCAACATCGATTTAATTTGCAGGCATTGCAACACTTTAGAGTTTTAAATGGACGCATATGTCTGGTGTGTGTGTGTGTGTGTGTGTGTGTGTGTGTGTGTGTGTGTGTGTGTGTGTGTGTTCGCGCGCGCGCGCGCGCGCGCGCGCGCGTGTGTGTGTGTGTGTGTTAGTTATAAGTGTTTGATCAACGGAACTACCATGGCCAAAAGGATTCACAGACGTCCAGAAATGGCTATTTTCCTTTATAACAAATCATCCTTAACACCACAGAACATGTACATCATTGACATCACAAAATCCAACATCACACTGGTTCAAATGCTGTCCCCCAGACTTTCTCGTTTTGAAATATGACACATTTTTTAAGAAAAAAAAATTGCCTGTATAATAGTTAAACTAATTCAATAAAAAAAAAAATGCAGGATAAAAATACTCGTAATATAAACCCGGAATAATCACAAGTTTTCCCACTTCTTCTTTCGTTCCCTGAAGACTCGGTGAGGTGTTCATCGGATTTCTGCAGGCCTTTGGTGTATGCCAATGCCCGGGGCTTTGTGAATGTTTCTTTCCCTCCGCTGGCTATCCGTCGCTGTCATTCTGTCTTTGTCTCCTTCACTCAAGTGTTCATCGGGGGATTGTTTTGACAAAGCTATTGGATCTTGTTACATGGCAATGTCAACATAGTTTCAAATCTCAATGCCATTTGAAACGACGCTTTACACACACACACACACACACACACACACACACACACACACACACACACACACACACACACACATACGCGCGCGTTATTACCAAATAAATAACAGTGCCGCAACTTTACCTCGTTGGCCAGTGAAGATCAAAGAGCAGACGAGAACTGAACAGGTTGTCTTCAAACACTTTATTTTGTAACAGCGTTGGGTCGACTTAGTCCCCAATCACTTTACCGGGGGGATGTTAGAAAGCAGGACCAAAGAAACAAGCAGTAAAACCCAGGCTGCTGGACCTGACAGACAATTCTTCGTCTGTACTAAATGGGCAGTTACCGATGCAGTGTAACGGATGGAACTGGAGTATTGTGAATTGGGTAGTTTATCAAAAACCCTGCCTCAAACGAAACAATTTCAAGACTGCAATCGTCATAAATTGTTTACGAGTCTTTGAAATACACGTCACACATGAAAAAAAGGACGTGACATTAACCTAAGACATATATTCCACAATTAAACAGGGAAAAAAAACTTTCTTTTTACCAGCCGCCGTGGCGAAGTGGTTAGCGTCGCGGACTCCCGGCTGGGAGGTCGTGGGTTCGAATCCCATCAGAAGTCATGTGGGTTTTTCTGCCCCGACCGGCTCCTACCCAGAGTTGAGTTGCTGCGGGCTCAGTTGGGAAGACTGGGACCACACAGTCGAGTTTCATCCACTTAATGGATGCGTTTCTGAGAGTGTTGCTCAAATTTCCTGACCAACACTGCAGGTGCCTGTATCTCTCGGGCCTGGTTGACGCCGGGATATATTATGAAAGGAAGCGTAGAGTACAGCCTTGTCATGTAGTCTCAGACCGAAATGGAAATCCGTAGCATCATCTTAATCATCCTCATTCTCATCGATCAGCATAAAAAAAGTCTCAAATTCTGTGGCCCTTCATGCCCTGCTCTCATGGTGACCTCAGTTTCGATGTCCTCTCCACGTCTGTGGCCTTGGTTTGGTTCCGTCGGGGTCACCGGTATCGGCGAGTCCATAGGGGCTGTCGCTGGACGGACGTGGTGGCGCCCTCCGGAGGGAGAGCTCACTCACGCCGGCTCCGCGACTAAGCAATTATTGTCGTCAGTAGGGGGCTTAGTAGGTTGTGTCCTGCGTATGTTAGATCAGAACAGGCGCCACTGAACACCACCGAAGTGACTCGGCAGCAGTGCAGTGTCTCCTCCGGTGGGTTGCCTCTTGACGACTTGACATTGACTGCTCCCTGTGGATTGCCGGTGCCGGGGCTGCGGCGGGGCGACCGGGCTGTGGCTGTGGACGGGGTGTCGGAATGAGCGGCGTGGGTGCACTGCCTCTGAGGTGGCGCAGAGGTTGGGACAGCAAAAAAAAAAAAAAAAAAAAAAAACCTTTCTTTTTAATAGAAAAGCTAGAACCAGATTTATCAGTAATTTACCGACTGCCTTGGTAATGTGCAGTGGTTCTTGTACGATAGCACAAAGGGCACTCGATGATCCTTTTCCCGCAAAGGAAATCCAAAATTATGAGATTTGAAGTATTCTATCAAAGAAAAGATGTTGATAATTGTGGCCTACAGGAGAGAAATTCCGTGATGTTGTTGTTGTTGTCGTACCCTGGCTAAACGACCCAAGCACTTGAACACTGTGGTACAAATGCATCAGCCGGGGATGAGAACATTACGCGTGTGACCGTTTTAGATTTCCCCGCTACGTGGGCAGTCCACACTCCGACTTCAAGGGATTTTGGAGACTGATTGTGTTATACTAGGAGCTTGTCACGACTGACGACGATTCCTGCATAGCAGAGCATAACATTTTGATGTAGCCTTGGTGTTCTAGCATATGTGAATTGGTCTGACACAGCCTTAAGCCAAGGCTTATTCCGTGATGTTTTTAGAAACACAGAGTGGTTCAATGTTGCATTGAGACCTCAGTATAAAGACGATTTAATGATTAATTCGAAAACCACAACAACAACAAGAAAAATCGACGGAAATGTGCAAGTCAGATTCAACATGTTCAGTTGTGCATTGATTGTGCAACAGGAGTAAAAGACATGCCGAGTGTGTATGCATCGATGCTGCAACAGGAGTGAATAACTCGTGCATTAAGACACGCCCAGTGTGTATGCATCGACTGTGTAACAGGAGTGAATAACTCTTGCATTAAGACCCGCCCAGTGTGTATACATCCATGGTGCAACTGGAGTGAATAACTCGTGCATTAAGACACGCCCAGTGTGTATGCATCGACTGTGTAACAGGAGTGAATAACTCTCTTCATTTTCGATTTCGTTTCAATTAAATCGAGGCTATTTGTATTTGTTTCTGTCCGTCTTTGTGTTTGTCTTTTGATCTCCCTTGCATCCTTGGGTGGATCCTCAGGCGTAGGCTCAAAGATTGTCCCCTACATTTTATACTGTTTGCATAATGTCTTTAGTTTTTCAGCAACTTTTTT
>CM065747.1:4956581-4964081 GCA_033310375.1 Conus canariensis
AGACAGAGAGATCATTTTGAAACCTCCCTCAGGTTACTTCCTGAAAAAGACAGGCTGTTCTTGTGTGTTGGTGTGTGTGTGTGTGTGTGTGTTGTGTGTGTGTGTGTTGTTGTGTGTGTGTGTGTGTGTGTGTGTGTGTGTGTGTGTGTGTGTGTGTGTGCATCTGTGTGTGTGTGTGTGTGTGTGTGTGTGTGTGTGTGTGTGTGTGCATCTGTGTGTGTGTGTGTGTGGTGTGTGTGTGTGTGTGTGTGTGTGTGTGTGTGTGTGTGTGTGTGTGTGTGTGTGTGTGTGTGTACACACTTTCAAATATTTAGGTATAATCTTGAGCAGAACAGGAAATTTTTATAAATGTAAGAAGCATTTGTATGACCAAGCGCAATGTGCAATGTTTTCTTTATTAAAGATGGCAAGATTTCAAGATTTGCCTATAAACATTGTACTGGACTTATACCAGTCAATGGTACTGCCTGTGCTTTTATATGGCTGTGAAATTTGGGGATATAGTATTTAAAGCTAATGGAAAGTTTTCAGCTTAAATTCTTTAAGCATCTTTTTCATTTAAATCGTTCTACCAAAAAGAATTGATATATGGAGAACTAGGAATGTATCCTGTGTCAGTTCAAGTACATGCACGAATGATAAAATTCTGGTCATCCTTACTTTCTCCACAAACAAACAAATATTCATCTAGATTGTATCAGGCATTATATGATTTATACAGAAATCAGGGTTTTACATCCAGGTGGTTGATGTGTATACGGGATATCCTAATAGAAACAGGATTCGACTGTGTGTGGGAGACACAAAAGTTTTCGTCTGTTCACAGTCTCTGTAGAAATGTTCGTAATTCATTAGAAGACATTTACAAACGTGCATGGAATGATGCTTTAGAATCTAGTAATAAGTGTTTATTTTACAGAAATTTTAAAACAAGTTTCGCCGTGAAAAATATATTAAGATGTTACCTGATGTTTATATATACCCACTGATTCGGTTTCGCTGTGGCAATCATAAACTCATGATAGAAATTGGCAGACGATTTGGAATACCTCACGATGAACGATTCTGTCGGGACTGTGACCAGAATGACCTTGGTGATGAATTTCATTTTGTAATGAAATGTAACAAATATAACGACATTAGAAATCAGTTTATACCTAGAAAATTTACATATACAAAGTCCGTATTTAACTATTGTCGTTTGCTTTGTGGTAGTAAGAAAGTGTTGCTAAACTTAGCGAAGTTTTTTAAACTTAGTAAAGTTGTGTAACATTACATTCAGTACGTTAATTATAGGGAAAATGTTGATGTTTGATTTGTTTCATTTCTATTTGTTTGATTTGTTTCAAGTCCTCCATGCCCCAAAAGGGGTCGCAGGATTAAAATCTTTGAAATCTTTGAAATCTTGTGTGTGTGTGTGTGTGTGTGTGTGTGTGTGTGTGTGTGCGCGCGCACTAGTCTATATATGTGTGCAGGCAAGCGTGCACACATACTCTCTCTCACTCTTTCTCTCTTCTCTCTCTAACACACACACACACACACACGCGCGCGCGCGCGCGCGCGCGCGCGCGCGGTCACAAGAGAGAGAGAGAGAGAGAGAGAGAGAGAGAGAGAGAGATTTCCTAAGTGGGGGGGGAGAGAGAGAGAGAGAGAGAGAGAGAGAGAAAGAGAGAGAGGGAGAGAGAGAAATACACACATAATTATCTGTCTCTGTGTGTTCTCTCTCCCTCTGTCTCTTTCTCTGTCTCTTTGTCTCTATCTCTGTCTCTGCCTCTCTCTCTCTTTCTCTCTCTCTCTCTCTCTCTCTGTTCTCTCTCTGTCTCTGTTCTCTGTCTCTCTCTCTCTCTCTCTCTCTGAGTATGTATGAACAACAAAGAACAAGCTCACAGTATGTTTTCTTTACAACTGAAGTGCAGTGAAGAAAAACGGAGATACTATAAGCAAACCTAGAGAGAGAGAGAGAGAGAGAGAGGAGAGAGAGAGAGAGCAAGTACAGTTCAACTGACTTGCTTTACATAGCATTCATGCTTAGTTGCGCCAAAGATTTTACCCCGAGATGCGTCACTGAACAAGAAACCACGTTTTTGCTGCTCGAGTTAAGTCCCTTGCTTCACGCGTGTAGAAACATGTGCGCTCCCACATGATAGAGGGCACCTGCAGAGGGCATTGCACAGTGAACAATTGCTATAAGTCTCTCTTCAGGACATCTTGCGAAGGGAGAACGTTTTCCTTTAATCCTCAAAGGATCAGTCAATTTGCTCTTTAATAATGTCTAACTTTTAAAGCTTTAGAATTCATGAGATATTTGACCGACTATTACATAAAAAACAATACTTTGAACGAGTCACGTTGTGTACATGCACAACTTGTACAACTTCTGTAGGCCCGTACATGTGTTGTTGGTTATCAACTTTGGATGGTCATGACATGTTCATGGATCGTGTTGGAAATGATGAATTCAGATTCATAAAAATGTACAAGTAAACTAAGTAAGACACGACATATCCTTGTGTTGACTAGAGAGTACGGTATACACTGACGTGTCGATACTGGGAAACGTTACAACGAGGCACGGTCAGGGACTTCAGTGATGTAAAGTCGAGCGAAAGACCAAAGGAAGGTGGTAGGTGAGTGACGTTGAGAGGAGGGAAGGTGGGTCGTGAATGGGAGGGGGGTGGGGGGCGGGGAATAAAGAGATAAAGTGACATGAAATTAGAATAAATGAATTAGTAAATAGAATTAGAATAAATGAATAAGTAGATTAATAAGCAGATAAATAAACAAATAAACAGACAAATGAATAAGTAAATAGAATTAGAATAAATGAATAAGTAGATTAATAAGCAGATAAATAAACAAATAAACAGACAAATGAATAAGTAAATAGAATTAGAATAAATGAATAAGTAGATTAATAAGCAGATAAATAAACAAATAAACAGACAAATGAATAAGTAAATAGAATTAGAATAAATGAATAAGTAGATTAATAAGCAGATAAATAAACAAATAAACAGACAAATGAATAAGTAAATAGAATTAGAATAAATGAATAAGTAGATTAATAAGCAGATAAATAAACAAATAAACAGACAAATGAATAAGTAAATAGAATTAGAATCAATGAATTAGTAGATTAATAAGCAGATAAATAAACAAATAAACAGACAAATGAATAAGTAAATAGAATTAGAATCAATGAATTAGTAGATTAATAAGCAGATAAATAAACAAATAAACAGACAAATGAATAAGTAAATAGAATTAGAATAAATGAATAAGTAGATTAATAAGCAGATAAATAAAACAAATAAACAGACAAATGAATAAGTAAATAGAATTAGAATAAATGAATAAGTAGATTAATAAGCAGATAAATAAACAAATAAACAGACAAATGAATAAGTAAATAGAATTAGAATAAATGAATAAGTAGATTAATAAGCAGATAAAATAAACAAATAAACAGACAAATGAATAAGTAAAGTAGAATTAGAAAAATGAATATATAGTAGATTAATAAGCAGATAAATAAACAAATAAACAGACAAATGAATAAGTAAATAGAATTAGAATAAATGAATTAGTAGATTAATAAGCAGATAAATAAACAAATAAACAGACAAAATGAATAAGTAAATAGAATTAGAATAAATGAATAAGTAGATTAATAAGCAGATAAATAAACAAATAAACAGACAAATGAATAAGTAAATAGAATTAGAATAAATGAATAAGTAGATTAATAAGCAGATAAATAAACAAATAAACAGACAAATGAATAAGTAAATAGAATTAGAATAAATGAATAAGTAGATTAATAAGCAGATAAATAAACAAATAAACAGACAAATGAATAAGTAAATAGAATTAGAATAAATGAATAAGTAGATTAATAAGCAGATAAATAAACAAATAAACAGACAAATGAATAAGTAAATAGAATTAGAATAAATGAATTAGTAGATTAATAAGCAGATAAATAAACAAATAAACAGACAAATGAATAAGTAAATAGAATTAGAATAAATGAATTAGTAGATTAATAAGCAGATAAATAAACAAATAAACAGACAAATGAATAAGTAAATAGAATTAGAATAAATGAATAAGTAGATTAATAAGCAGATAAATAAACAAATAAACAGACAAATGAATAAGTAAATAGAATTAGAATAAATGAATAAGTAGATTAATAAGCAGATAAATAAACAAATAAACAGACAAATGAATAAGTAAATAGAATTAGAATAAATGAATAAGTAGATTAATAAGCAGATAAATAAACAAATAAACAGACAAATGAATAAGTAAATAGAATTAGAAATAAATGAATTAGTAGATTAATAAGCAGATAAATAAACAAATAAACAGACAAATGAATAAGTAAATAGAATTAGAATAAATGAATTAGTAGATTAATAAGCAGATAAATAAACAAATAAACAGACAAATGAATAAGTAAATAGAATTAGAATAAATGAATTAGTAGATTAATAAGCAGATAAATAAACAAATAAACAGACAAATGAATAAGTAAATAGAATTAGAATAAATGA
This sequence comes from Conus canariensis, assembly GCA_033310375.1. Lineage (NCBI taxonomy): Eukaryota > Metazoa > Mollusca > Gastropoda > Neogastropoda > Conidae > Conus > Conus canariensis. The sequence continues at coordinate 4,961,141 of CM065747.1, forward strand.
ATAAGTAGATTAATAAGCAGATAAATAAACAAATAAACAGACAAATGAATAAGTAAATAGAATTAGAATAAATGAATTAGTAGATTAATAAGCAGATAAATAAACAAATAAACAGACAAATGAATAAGTAAATAGAATTAGAATAAATGAATTAGTAGATTAATAAGCAGATAAATAAACAAATAAACAGACAAATGAATAAGTAAATAGAATTAGAATAAATGAATTAGTAGATTAATAAGCAGATAAATAAACAAATAAACAGACAAATGAATAAGTAAATAGAATTAGAATAAATGAATTAGTAGATTAATAAGCAGATAAATAAACAAATAAACAGACAAATGAATAAGTAAATAGAATTAGAATAAATGAATTAGTAGTTAATAAGCAGATAAATAAACAAATTAACATGACAAATGAATAAGTATAATAGAATTAGAATAAATGAATAAGTAGATTAATAAGCAGATAATAAAAATACAGACAAATAATAAGTAAATGAATTAATAAATGAATAATAGATTTATAAGACAATAATAAACAAAATAACAGACAAATGAATATGTAATAGAATTGAATAAATGATTAGTAGATTAATAAGAGATAAATAAACAAATAACAGACAAATGAATAAGTAAATCTGATTGAAATATGAATAGTAGATTAATAAGCAGATAAATAAACAAATAAACGACAAATGTATGCTAAAGTAGATACATGAAGTGTAGATAATAACAGATATAAACAAATAAACAGTACAAATGAATAAGTACAATAGAATTAGAATAAAGAATAGTGTTAATAAGCGTAATAAAAGATAACAGACAAATGAATAAGTAAATAGAATTAGAATAAATGAATAAGTAGATTAATAAGCAGATAAATAAACAAATAAACAGACAAATGAATAAGTAAATAGAATTAGAATAAATGAATAAGTAGATTAATAAGCAGATAAATAAACAAATAAACAGACAAATGAATAAGTAAATAGAATTAGAATAAATGAATAAGTAGATTAATAAGCAGATAAATAAACAAATAAACAGACAAATGAATAAGTAAATAGAATTAGAATAAATGAATAAGTAGATTAATAAGCAGATAAATAAACAAATAAACAGACAAATGAATAAGTAAATAGAATTAGAATAAATGAATAAGTAATTAATAAGCAGATAATAAAATAACAGACAAATGAAGAATAAATAGATCATAGAATAAGTGTGATTAAAAGCAGATAAATAAACAATAACAGAAAATGAATAGTAAATAGAATTAGAATCAATGAATTAGTAGATTAATAAGCAGATAAATAAACAAATAAACAGACAAATGAATAAGTAAATAGAATTAGAATAAATGAATAAGTAGATTAATAAGCAGATAAATAAACAAATAAACAGACAAATGAATAAGTAAATAGAATTAGAATAAATGAATAAGTAGATTAATAAGCAGATAAATAAACAAATAAACAGACAAATGAATAAGTAAATAGAATTAGAATAAATGAATAAGTAGATTAATAAGCAGATAAATAAACAAATAAACAGACAAATGAATAAGTAAATAGAATTAGAATAAAGAATAAGTAGATTAATAAGCAGATAAATAAACAAATAAACAGACAAATGAATAAGTAAATAGAATTAGAATAAATGAATTAGTAGATTAATAAGCAGATAAATAAACAAATAAACAGACAAATGAATAAGTAAATAGAATTAGAATAAATGAATTAGTAGATTAATAAGCAGATAAATAAACAAATAAACAGACAAATGAATAAGTAAATAGAATTAGAATAAATGAATAAGTAGATTAATAAGCAGATAAATAAACAAATAAACAGACAAATGAATAAGTAAATAGAATTAGAATAAATGAATAAGTAGATTAATAACAGATAAATAAACAAATAAACAGACAAATGAATAAGTAAATAGAATTAGAATAAATGAATAAGTAGATTAATAAGCAGATAAATAAACAAATAAACAGACAATGAATAAGTAAATAGAATTAGAATAAATGAATAGTAGATTAATAAGCAGATAAATAAACAAATAAACAACAATGATAAGTAAATAGAATTAGAATAAATGAATTAGTAGATTAATAGCAGATAAATAAACAAATAAAAGACAAATGAATAAGTAAATAGAATTAGAATAAATGAATTAGTAATTAATAAGCAGATAAATAAACAAATAAACAGACAAATGAATAAGTAATAGAATTAGAATAAATGAATTAGTAGATTAATAAGCAGATAAATAAACAAATAAACAGACAAATGAATAAGTAAATAGAATTAGAATAAATGAATAAGTAGATTATAAGCAGATAAATAAACAAATAAACAGACAAATGAATAAGTAAATAGAATTAGAATAAATGAATTAGTAGATTAAAAGCAGATAAATAAACAAATAAACAGACAAATGATAAGTAAATGAATTAGAATAATGAATTAGTAGATTAATAAGCAGATAAATAAACAAATAAACAGACAAATGAATAAGTAAATAGAATTAGAATAAATGAATTAGTAGATTAATAAGCAGATAAATAAACAAATAAACAGACAAATGAATAAGTAAATAGAATTAGAATAAATGAATAAGTAGATAATAACAGATAAATAAACAAATAAACAGACAAATGAATAAGTAAATAGAATTAGAATAAATGAATTAGTAGATTAATAAGCAGATAAATAAACAAATAAACAACAAATGAATAATAAATAAATTAGAATAAATGAATAGTAGATTAATAAGCAGATAAATAAACAAATAAACAGACAAATGAATAAGTAAATAGAATTAGAATAAATGAATAGTAGATTAATAAGCAGATAAATAAACAAATAAACAGACAAATGAATAAGTAAATAGAATTAGAATAAATGAATTAGTAGATTAATAAGCAG
>CM065747.1:4969081-4971581 GCA_033310375.1 Conus canariensis
ACTCTTCATTCATTGTGTCCACATGTCACAATACTCTTCATTCATTGTGTCCACATGTCACAATACTTCTCATTCATTGTGTCCACATGTCACAATACTCTTCATTCATTGTGTCCACATGTCACAGTACTCTTCATTGATTGTGTCCACATGTCACAATACTCTTCATTATTGTGTCCACATGTCACAATACTCTTCATTCATTGTGTCCACATGTCACAATACTCTTCATTGATTGTGTCCACATGTCACAACCTCATTCATTGTGTCCACATGTCACATACTCTTCATTGTGTCCACATGTCACAATACTCTTCATTCATTGTGTCCACATGTCACAATAACTCTTCATTGTGTCCACATGTCACAATACTCTTCATTCATTGTGTCCACATGTCACAATACTCATTCATTACATTGTGTCCACATGTCACAACACTCTTCATATTGTGTCCACATGTCACAATACCCCTTTCATTGTGTCCACATGTCACAATACTCTTCATGTGTGTCCACATGTCACAATACTCTTCATTTGTGTCCACATGTCACAATACTCTTCATTGTGTCCACATGTCACAATACTCTTCATTGTGTCCACATGTCACAATACTCTTCATTGTGTCCACATGTCACAATACTCTTCATTGTGTCCACATGTCACAATACTCTTCATTGTGTCCACATGTCACAATACTCTTCATTCATTGTGTCCACATGTCACAATACTCTTCATTGTGTCCACATGTCACAATACTCTTCATTGTGTCCACATGTCACACATACTCTTCATTGTGTCCACTATGTCACAATACTCTTCATTGTGTCCACATGTCACAATACTCTTCATTGTGTCCACATGTCACAATACTCTTCATTGTGTCCACATGTCACAATACTCTTCATTCATTGTGTCCACATGTCACAATACTCTTCATTCATTGTGTCCACATGTCACAATACTCTTCATTGTGTCCACATGTCACAACACTCTTCATTGTGTCCATATGTCACAATACTCTTCATTGTGTCCACATGTCACAATACTCTTCATTGTGTCCACATGTCACAATACTCTTCATTGTGTCCACATGTCACAACACTCTTCATTCATTGTGTCCACATGTCACAGTACTCTTCATTCATTGTGTCCACATGTCACAATACTCGTCATTGTGTCCACATGTCACAACACTCTTCTTTGTGTCCACATGTCACAATACTCTTCATTGTGTCCACATGTGACAACACTGTTCATTCTTTGTGTCCACATGTCACAATACTCTTCATTCATTGTGTCCACATGTCACAATACTCTTCATTCATTGTGTCCACATGTCACAATACTCTTCATTGTGTCCACATGTCACAACACTCTTCATTGTGTCCAGATGGGTTGTGCGGTCCTCTGCTTCTGTCACATTCCAGTTGTGGCCCGGTGTCAGTTTCTGATGGCTAATTGGAGCTGCGGAGGTCTGTTTCCACATCAACAACATTGTTCCTGTTCCATTGTTCGAAGGCCACGTGACTTGGAAGTCATAGGTAGATAGATGAATACTACATACATGCATACACAGACAGACAGGCGGATTGACAGACAGACAGACATAGGTATATCTATCTATCTGCTATCTATCTATCTTGACAGACAGACAGACAGACACAGAGACACACATACGCCCACACATACAGACACACAGACAGATACACAGACACAGACACACACAAACGCGCACATATATGTATGTATATATACATACATACATATATATGTATGTGTATGTATGTATGTATGTATGTATGTATGTATGTCTCTCTCTCTCTCTCTCTCTCTCCTCTCTCTCTCTCTCTCTCTGTGTATGTTGGTGTGTGTGTGTGTGTGTGTGTGTGTGTGTGGTGTGTGTACATACATAAATGTGCGTGTGTGTGTGTGTGTGTGTGTGTGGTGTGTGTGTGTGTGTGTGTGTGTGTGTGTGTGTGTGTGTCTGTGTTGTCTGTTGTTGTGTGTTGTTGTGTGTGTGTGTGTGTGTGTGTGTGTGTGTGTGTGTGTGTGTATACATACATAATAATGTGCGTGTCTGTGTGTGTCTGTGTATCTGTCTGTGTGTCTGTATGTGTGAGCGTGTGTGTGTCTCTTTACTATGTCTGTCTGTCTGTCGAGATAGATAGATAGGTAGATGAATACATAGATAGACAGACAGATATAGATATGTGTGTGCGTGCGTGCATGCATGCGTGCGTGCGTGTGTATGTGGAGAGAGAGAGAGAGAGAGAGAGAGAGAGAGAGAGAGAGACAAACAGACAGACAGATAGATAGATAGACAGACAGACAGACAGATTCAAATAGACAGATAGATAGGTGGATGTATTGATAGACAGATAGATAAACAGTGAGATAGATGGATAGATGCATAGATAGAAAGATAGAGGGATGGATGGATAGATGGATGGATAGACAGATAGATAGGTAGATAGATAGATAGAAAGATGTACGTGCACA
>CM065747.1:4976581-4991581 GCA_033310375.1 Conus canariensis
ACATGGGTAAGACATCTGTCTAAACTGACAATGTCTTGAGGGTCCCCCTCCCCCATCCAGAAGTTGCTAGGTTCAAATCTTGGAAGCGCCAGGGAAAACTAAAAAAAAAAATGATAGCAGACGGGCATCTAAGAGTCATGACTAGCATGCCGACTGGCTCTCCAAGGGTGTAAGGAGGTCAGGGCGCAAACACTTGCCAGGGGATGGGATGGGGTGCTTCTCTGAAGACCTTCCGCTGTCTGCCTCTCCCTAGAGGTTCTTTCCATATTAATTTGTTCGTTACCTTCAGAACCTTTTGCGAGAGCCTTTCAGAAATAACGAGGCGTTGTCCAACTGTCTGAGAATCAACTTCTCTTTTGCCGCTCTTATGGTCCTGGGAGAGGAACTGTCCTTTCACCCCTGTAGGATCTCTTGCGTATGTGCCGCCGGCCCCGACGATTGCCTGTTAGGAAGGAATAGCAGACAATGTCGTTGATGTTGATGATTGACTTCGTTGCCTATTACCATAATTATGAAGGTCTGGTAGTCCATGCAATCATTTCTTCATCTCATTTCTCCCCTGACGTCTGTTTTCCCCCCCACATGATGCGTGTGGCCGCGCGGTGTGTGTGTGTGTGTGTGTGTGTGTGTGTGTGTGTGTGTGTGTGTGCGTGCGTGCGTGCGTGCGTGTGTGTGTGTGTGTGTGTGTGTGTGTGTGTGTGTGCGTGCGTGCGTCCGCGCGCCCATGCGTGCGTGCATGCGTGTGTGCGTGCGAGTGTATGTGTGCGCGCGCGTGTGTGTGTGTGCGTGTGTGTGTCTTGTGTTTTGCATACATAGACCATCACCACGTCTCTCCCCCATCAGTCCATGAATACATCCACTTTATCAATTACTCCAGTTGTTAACAGCCCACACACGGACCTCGGCACTATGTCCATCAACACATTATGAAGGCCTGGGTCTGCCATGTCCAACAGAACTGCCTTTCTGCCCATGCCGTACCTGCTTTCCTTCATGATGGCGACACGATGATTATGGTTGTGATGATCATGATGACAGTCATTATCATAACGGGAAGGGCACTCGGCGAGGCCGCAGGTCTGAGTTAGGGTCCAACGGATCAGGTCTCCGCCCTTTGAGTCAGCTGATGAGTGACAGGAATATTCCCTTTTCGCCAGGGGAAGTAATAGGTGTATCAGACTGAACGGGTAACTTCCCGTGGATTTCTGAGTAATCGGAACTTGGAAATGACAAAACGTCAACAAGTATATTACGCGAAAGTTGAAATATTCCATGAAAACATAATACTTTGTGGATGGATTCGTAACGGCAGATTCGAGTTTGTGTTCAGCAGACATGTTTAAAATTTGGTCAACGATGTGAACATTCAGTAAATGTCTTACTTGGTCACATTCCATTCCTACCCATTGGGCTCTGTTAAATCGGTTCTGTGGGTGTGTGTGTGTAATGTGCAATGGATTTATCTTTGATAAAATAAAATCATTTTTTCCTACACTTTCCAGCATAATTCACCTTGTTCAGCATCTCAAACCGAAGGTGAACTGATATGATGCAGCTGTGAACACGATGACCAGCAAATTCCTTCCAGAAGTTCATAAACACGCATGGACATGGTTTTCGATGTAGACCTGTAAACCATTTTCGGATTTTCTTTTGGCCACAGTAAGTGCCGCTGTCGCCGATAGGACAGGAAAGGCGCTATCGACCAGCTGGAGTTGTTATACACTTCTTTATCAGAATGTCACATGTGATATTTTACTTCGTTTCGGAAAACAAGAGACAGACATTTCTTCATGCGGCAGGTAGACTTCCATGTCGCAAATAACCCTCGTCGACAGAGAGAGAGAGAGAGAGAGAGAGAGAGACGGGGGGTGGAGGCAAGCAAAGAGGAGAGAGAGAGAGGTGAGGGGACAGGGGGGCAAGCGCACACAGAGAGAGAGAGAGACAGAGACAGAGAGTTTCCGTGCATTCGAATCAGACCACAGGTGTGTTTTCTCACGCATGCAAAGATCACCAGAGCCTTCAAATCGTCAATGGTTTATTGCCAAACATGAAGAACTGCCACCAAGGAGAAACGGACGTGTGTGAACAGAGGTTTCCATTCTCTCATTTCATCACACACACACAACACAACCGTACACACACACACACGTACACACACACGCACACGACACACACACACACAGGTACGAAAACAATAGTTGCAATAACAGGAAATAGCAACTGGCTGCAGCAATTCGCTTCTTGTCTTGGCAGTTTCAAGGGAACTTACACACACAACGGACAGCCAAGTGGTACTGTGGTCCATTCACATAGGATGGAAACATGACATAGTACGATGGTAAGTGACAGCAAATACAATGGAAAAGTATACTAAACATCGTACATCAACAGTGTGCTTAGAGTGAGGGCAAAACATGACCTACGTCATGCTCTGGTGTAATGATAGTAGTAATGATGATAATGATAATAATAATAATAATAATAACAACAATAATAACAGTAATAATGACGATAACAATAATAATTAGAAGAAGAAAAACAACAATTAAAATACTAACAATAATAATAGTAATAATAATAATAATAATAACGAAAATGGTCATGATGATTATAATAACAATAGTACTACTACTACTGCTACTGCTACTACTTTCTGGGGTTTGGTTCTGGCAGACCTCCACCCAGCGTGCAGTGTGCCATGGTATTCAAACGGGAAGACTGCAACCACACAGACCAGTTTCACACTCACAACAACATGTTCTTCTTTGAGAGCGATAACGAAAATCCATGATCACCGCTGCAGCAGATACCGTCTAGGGCCTGACTGACACTGAAATACATCATGAAAGGAAGCGCAGAGCTTTTCGCTGCCATATCAGTCTAGGGCTCAGAGGACGTTTCGTAGCGCAAAGTGTCATCACCGTCATCATCATCATCATCATCATCATCATCAAGGTGTCATGTTCTGTGGCCCTTCACGCCCTGCTTCCTCTGGACCTCAGTCCTGATCGCCTCTCCACGTCGAAGGTTGTCGACACTATCAACTTCAGCGGGACTGTCGTTGAACGGATGTGGTGGTACCTTCAAGATGAAGACCTCTGTCTCTCTCTGTCTCTCTCTCACTGGCTCTGCTACAAAGCAGTCATCATCAATGTGATGGAGCTCTTGCTCGGTGCCGTCCTGCGTATACTGGATCGTGGCATGCTCCACCACTGAACATCACCCCACTGACCCGGCGGCAGTGCAGGGCTTCCCCTGGCAGGTTGCCCTATTGCAGCCTTACACTGATTGCCAGTGCAGGGGTTGCTAAGTCTGGGGGGTGGCTGTGTGTATAGGGGCTTCAATAAAGCGGCGTGGGAGTAATGACACTACAGAGGCACGGAAGATGGGATGAAGTAACAGTAAAGAAAAAATAAAAAATGAAAAAAAGAGGCATGAAAATAAAGAACAAAAAAAAAAAAAAAGAAAAACAATCATAAACTGTGCTTGTGTTCTCTCTCACCAGTCGCATGACTTTCGGTACCAATACTCTGCTTGTATTGTTTATTTTCCTTTCTTCACATCTGAAGAACACAAAAAACCACCGATGTGTTCGAAGAAATGGGTCCAATTGTGAAGCACAAAAATCACAATCTTCAACTTGCGATGATGGAGGTAAACATGAACACGTCATAAACACCCAGTTATGAACTTTTCATGTCCTCAAGGTCAATGTCACATACTAGGTACTAGTGTCCATACAGTTCTTCTTGCAGGAGAATGATTACATTACTAGAGTCCGTTACATGTTACCTAAAGATTGTTTATGCAGAGGCAAGAAAAGTGAGCGCGCATATAAGTGATCTTCTCTCACTTTCATAACTTCCAAGAAAACTATCTTCTAGTCAATGGGAACTGACAATGTCAAGAATTGTTGATTAGAATATTGAGGTTTATCACAACAACAAAAAAACAACCTTTGAACTTTCACCGTTAATCTACAGCAAAATGCACGTAGAGAACGCGAGTACACCTACACTGAATGTTTCTGCTCGACAGTTTCTGAGAAGAAACACGACTGGCTTCACCTACATGAAAAAGAATTGGATTTGAGACACACTGATTTTAAGACAGAATCAAAATGATGTGACATGTGGATAGATATCTCATTTCATGACGTCAAGAGCCAGCAGTTTTATCAGTTGAAACATTACTGGGGTTGGAGGTGGCAGATGGGGTGGAGGTGGCAGATGGGGTGGACGTGGGGGTGGGGGGGGGGGGGGGCAAGAGAGGCGGGGGAGGAGGGGGGCGGGGGGGAAAGTACAATGTTATTTTTCAGTCAGTCATTCATTCGTGTATGAATTCTTTCTCTCATGAAATGATCCGCCATTGTCTCTGCAATTCTTCACATCATGTATCAATTTTTAGTCTAGCAACTGAAACCCATGAGCTCACATCTGTGAGGAAAATCATAACATACATGGATCATAACAGAAATTAAATATAAAGTTTTTGGTTATGTACAAGAGATCAAGAAACTGTTAATCACACCAAACCCCTCACTTGGGGTATGCATTCCTATTTACAGACACATGCTTCTCTCTCTCTCTCTCTCTCTCTCTCTCTCCCTTACTTTCTCTTTTTTCCCTTTATAACAAGCATACACACACCAAAATAAATTCATGTACACACAGACACAGAGACCCCCTCCCCCAAAAAAACATATGCGCACACGCACGCGCACACACACTGACTGACTGACTGAAACCATTTACTGTCAGATTAACATAGTGTTGTACTGACAAATGTGTTGTACTGTGTGTGTTGCACACACACACACACACACACACACACACACACACACACACACACACACACACACACACACGCCACGCACAAATACATACACACACACGCACTCGTGCGCACGTACTCGTTTTTCTTTTTCTCCCATACACATGCATAAACAAGCGTCTTCAGAAATACACTACCAGTGTACACACGCACTTCAAATAATTCCCTTGTGCCTCACACTACTTTGGTGCTAAAGGTCGTACTGACACATGGAACTTAATACTCAGGACGACCTTTGTACAAGCACTCAAGACAAAGGCACGTACAAATCCTCATCGTAGGTTCCTTCACTTCAACAGAAAATAAAAGAAAAAATATAAGCAAAAAAAAAAAAAAGTATATTTACACACATACATTCCAATTTTAAGAGAGTTATTTACATCGAAAACAATTTAAAAAAATCAATACAACAATAAAGAAATAACCCCAACCAACAAATGAATACTAGAATAAGCAATGTAAGGACAGGTTGAGAAATGTGTGTGTGTGTGTGTGTGTGTGTGTGTGTGTGTGTGTGTGTGTGTGTGTGTGTGATGGAAGGAATATATACTTATGGGTATGTGCGTGTGAGTGCGCGCGCGCACGTACATGCCAGTGTGTGTGTGTGTGTGTGTGTGTGTGTGTGTGTGTATGATCTGGGGATTTGTGTGTGTGTGTGTGTGTGTGTGTGTGTGCGTGCGTGCGGGCGTGCGTGCGTGCGTGCGTGCGTGCGTGCGCGCACACACACACACACACATGTATGTATAGGTGTGTATACAAAAGGACAGAAATATACCTTTCAACACATTGTCTTAATGGACAAATCCGAAACTGTGCACAGAAATATACCTTTCAACACATTGTCTTAATGGACAAATCCGAAACTGTGCACAGAAATATACCTTTCAACACATTGTCTTAATGGACAAATCCGAAACTGTGCACAGAAATATACCTTTTAACACATTGTCTTAATGGAAAAATCCGAAACTGTGCACAGAAATATACCTTTTAACACATTGTCTTAATGGACAAATCCGAAACTGTGCACAGAAATATACCTTTTAACACATTGTCTTAATGGAAAAATCCGAAACTGTGCACAGAAATATACCTTTTAACACATTGTCTTAATGGAAAAATCCGAAACTGTGCACAGAAATATACCTTTTAACACATTGTCTTAATGGACAAATCCGAAACTGTGCACAGAAATATACCTTTTAACACATTGTCTTAATGGAAAAATCCGAAACTGTGCACAGTTTCACAATTGTGCACAATTAGTTCAAAAGAGCTGTTTTCAAATACGCCGACAAACGCGCAAGTGTGCATGTTTGCACACATACAGATTAATCACCACTTGCACATTAATCACCACACACACACAATAATAACCATCTCATTAAAATACTGTACTCAGTGCAATACGTACAACAGTGTCATTTTCGAAAAGGTAGGAGTAATACACACCAAACAGAGGACAATACATAAGAATGTGATTTGAGACATCAGACATAGTCTTTCATCATTTCTTCATTTCTGGGAGAGGGGGGGGGGGGGGGGGGGGGGGGCGGCAAATATACATGCAAAACAAAAACATATGCAAATGGGCATGTCGGCACAGAACTGGACATTGAACGCACACACATGTCATGCATTCTAACATCCGCCATCCATCCTGTCAGTGCAAATTACATCCGCACATAAGGAACACCACACAACACGATCTATGAAAAGGCCCCCGGGCTCGACAATATGGTTTTAAATTCAACATGTCCTTTAAAGTGCGCTTTATTCCCTGCTTTACACTGCACATGATTTCTAAAATCATATACCACCAGCGCCAGCGCTACAGTTTTGATGAAAGAATGCACCATCTTCACATTCAGATATACCGCGCCAGTGCTTGGGTCTGACAAATAAAGAACCGTTCCTCACACTTAGAGTAACACACTACATGCACTGTCAGTTAAAGATGATACCCTATCTATAATCTGATTTTAAAAAGAAGAAAAAACAAAACAAAACAACAAAACCAGCAGAGCTAGAGTCACCTAATGATGATATCCTCTCCACAATCAGCGTGAAACAAAACAAAACAAACAAACAAAACAACATTACAGCTATAGTCTCTCTCATGAATGTCTTCTCCAAAAGCTACGTTCAAACCCCTGTAGCTCTAGATTAAAAATGTCCTCAAACACAAGGCTACGGGGGCACCAAAAGGCACTTTCCCAACACAGGATGTTCAAATTCGTTTTTTCCGCCAATACACATCACATAGAGGAGTCCATGAGAGGACCACAAATCTACCTGTCTTATACTTTCATCGCTGTCCACATTTGACTCTATTTTTCGACGCCACAACAAAAAAGACGTAACATCCGACTGATCCTGTGACGTAATTTGGACTCTCGCTGCTACACCCGGCAAGGAAATGACGTTTTCACCTTCCTCTGTTTCTTTGTCTGTCACCAAGACTACCCACGGACCTACTGACCTGATTTCTGTCACCAAGACTACCCACGGACCTACTGACCTGATTTCTGTCACCAAGACTACCCACGGACCTACTGACCTGATTTCTGTCACCAAGACTACCCACGGACCTACTGACCTGATTTCTGTCACCAAGACTACCCACGGACCTACTGACCTGATTTCTGTCACCAAGACTACCCACGGACCTACTGACCTGATTTCTGTCACCAAGACTACCCACGGACCTACTGACCTGATTTCTGTCACCAAGACTACCCACGGACCTACTGACCTGATTTCTGTCACCAAGACTACCCACGGACCTACTGACCTGATTTCTGTCACCAAGACTACCCACGGACCTACTGACCTGATTTCTGTCACCAAGACTACCCACGGACCTACTGACCTGATTTCTGTCACAAAGACTACGCACAGACCTACTGACCTGATTTCTGTACCCACGGACCTACTGACCTGATTTCCGTCACCAAGACTATGCACGGACCTACTGACCTGATTTCAGCTAAACGTGGCGGAGAGGAGGGCGTGGCCATTGTGGTGTCTATCTGGATCACAGGACGGGTCCTGGATTCGTTCAACTTGGCAGCGGCCGGGGCTTCCCTCCTAGAGGAGCCCTTATCATTTTTGTTCTGAACACTTTAAATTTTGAAAGGAGGGTCATCTGGTATTCCACAGTGGCAGGACAGTCACTGTATGATGAAAACGTCAACTGTGGGACTGCCACATGTTGAACTGACGGGGGGGAGGGGGGGGGGATGTTACCGATCTGACGAGAAAATTCCACTTTAAGTCACGTGCGGAGAGAGAGGAAACGTCTGTAAGTCGGGCAGTTCTTGTTGTCATCTTAAACACCTTTTGGCGCCACTGCTTCCGTGCGGCAATAAAAGCTGATAATTGAATGCCAAGAAAAAGAAAATTGGATGTACATAAACAAACATGAAGAGAGGTGCCACTGATTCCGTTCGACAAAAAACAAACAAACAGCAACTACAACAACAACAACTGATAACTAAACGCCAAGGAGATGAAAATTGGATGCACATAAACAACATGAAGAGATGCAACAATAAAAAATTGAATTTGTACACGTGTTAATAAGGTTACGGACATATTATACAGGAACACACACGCATGCGCGCGTATACTTACAAGTAAACAAGTCATGCTGATAGCAAAGTGTACACACATTTTCTTCTAACATACCCATTGTGTCCTAAAACAAACACACTTTGTAATCACTGCCTTCAAAGAATCAAAAACCGCTGACAGGATGGGAAAAAAAGGTCTGCGATTTCGCTCGAAAATATGGATTTGTACAAATTTACGCTCTTACTTGTAAGCGTAATCCTGTACACACACACACACACACACACATATATATATATATATACACACACACACACACACACACACACACACACACACACACACACACACACACAGCGCACGTGCACGTACGGACACACATACACACACACACACACACGTCTCTATTTAAAAATGTAAATTCCACGCCCAGCACTTTGTAAATATAGTCCATGCAAAAAAGGAATCACAAAAGTGGATTTCTTCGGATCCAAAAATAAGTAACACAACATTGGATTATCTTCTTGTTTCGTTTTCACGCAATTACTGGATTTCTTCTAAAGAAAAAAAAACCCACAGTCAACCAATAATGTAAATGCTGGTATTCTCTTGACAATGGAGTGCTGTAAAGACTGCTGCAAACCCAAGGTTAGGCAAACAACAGATGACTCAATAACCATATGCAGCACAAATGGACCACACATCCAAAAGCATTGAAACCCTGGCGAGGAATTTCTACAGAGAATCATAGAGACGGACAGGAGATGAACAATTCATACATCGTTTCTTTATACACAAGATCATAAATGTAGTATGACAATGAGAGACAAAAAATGGGGGAGAAAGAGATGGGGAGGATGAGAGTAAGAAGAAGAAGAAGAAGAAGAAGAAGAAGAAGAAGAAGAGAGAGAGAGAGAGAGAGAGAGAGAGAGAGAGAGAGAGAGAGAGAGAGAGAGAGAGAGAGAGAGAGAGAGAGAGAGAAATGAAGAGAGTAGAGAAGAGAGAGATGAGAGAGCGAGAGAAGAGAGAGAGAGAGACAAGAGAAGAGAGAGAAGAGACAAGAAGGGGAGAGAGACACAGAGAGAGAGAGAGAGAGAGAGAGAGAAGAGAGAAGAGAGAGAGAAGAAGACAGACAGACAGACAGACAGGTAGACAGCAGAGACAGAGACTGAGACTGAGAGGAGCAGGTAACGGCCGCACGGGGACACAAGGCACCATGACAGGAATACTGTCACAGCGGCCGGGTCCATCAGGAGCCACCTGCGGTTCTGTCCACCTTCTCCAGCATGTGGGACCTCGCATTGTTTCCAGCGTCCGCCGGCAGGTAGCGTTGTTCACCTGGCAAATAAATGAACGAATAAAATAAATAAATAAACACATAAATAAAAATGAAATGAAATGAAAGATAACGGTCAACCGCTCGTCTCCGTGTCGTCGTCACTATCAACCATCTAGAGGAGTTTGGGGACTGGATCTGTACAAATGCCAGAGAAGAAATAACGTGTTACGTTGTTGCCGTGGAGATGTGTCAGGTACAGGGGTTTATGGGCAAGCTAGGAACATCCTTTTTCTTTTCGGATGTCTCCTTGTTTGTTTTCTCTCTCTCTCTCTCTCTCTCTTCTCTCTCTCTCTCTCTCTCTCTCTCTCTCTCTCTCTCTCTCCTCTCTCCCTGTCATGTTTGCTAGGCGATTGCGTGTCGTAAGCAGCGTTCGTTCGGAGTTATGGTCGTGTATTCATTCCATCAAGGGAGCAAGCATTACCGTACTTGTTCTTTAATGAATATAAATATGTTACATCGCATTGTTTTACACTCTCAACAGACTTTTGCCTGTTCTTCGGGGACAACATGTTCCGTTGTGTAGCCTTGCTTTTACAATCTCAACAGACTTTTGGCTGTTCGTTTTTATGGGACAACATATGTTACATTGTGTAGCCTTACTCTTACAGTATCAACAGACTTTTGGCTGTTCGTTCTTGGGGGACAACATATGTTACATTGTGTAGCCTTACTCTTACAATCTCAACAGACTTTCGGCTGTTCTTAGGGGACAACATATGTTACATTGTGTAGCCTTACTCTTACAGTATCAACAGACTTTTGGCTGTTCGTTTTTAGGGGACAACACATGTTACATTGTGTAGCCTTACTCTTACAATCTCAACAGACTTTTGCCAGTTCTTAGGGGACAACATATGTTACATAGTGTAGCCTTACTCTTACAATCTCAACAGACTTTTGGCTGTTCTTAGGGGACAACATATGTTACATTGTGTAGCCTTACTCTTACAATCTCAACAGACTTTTGGCTGTTCTTAGGGGACAACATATGTTACATTGTGTAGCCTTACCCTTACAATCTCAACAGACTTTTACCTGTTCTTGGGTGACAACATGTTACATTGTGTAGCCTTACCCTTACAATCTCTACAGACTTTTACCTGTACTTGGGGAACAACATAATTATGTTACGTTGTGTAGCCTTACCCTTACAATCTCGACAGACGTTTGGCTGTTCGTTCTTAGGGGACAACATAATTTATGTTATATTGTGTAGCCTTACTCTTACAATCTCAACAGACTTTTGCCTGTTCTTGGGGACAGCCTGTCCCGATAATGCAGCACGATCCACACTCTTTCCTCTCTACAGTTTTCTACTTCTGGGGGGATTTGTTTTGCGATACCTCGGGTTCTCTTAACCTGCGCAAAATGCACGCTGAAAAACACAACCCCAGTTTATCAAGTCAACAAGAAAAAGAACACTAATTGAACTTAGACCATTGCTTACGGTCTACATGAGACAGGCGAGACAAACACCATCTGGCCGGACACTTTCACTACTGACTTGGAATTCCATCATTCTGTACAGGGGTGCGTTGTCTACGGGGCCACCACTGCACATTTCCACCTTACATTACCATGCCAGCCGTGTCCGATGATGGAAAACACACACCGTTGCAGCAGCCTAGATGACATGAAAGAGCTTAGTGCCTGACATGCGATTTTAAGGGCATCACCGTGTCATGAGCACGGCAGTATTGAAGGCACAGCCCATCTTTCATCCTTCACCCGCTTTGGCCTTCCTCTGAACTGTGTTCGTGTGCCCTTTTACTGCTGGAAGGAGACAGAGGGGTTCAAGTCTTTAAACGTCCACTCCACCAGAGGGGTGACCTCCAGACTCTCCAATCCGCAGCTGAACAGTTTGACAGCAGGACCACGGGCTGTTAAAGTGTATAGAGCATGACAATCAGAAAGCACAGCTGTTGTCTCCCTTGTGAAAACAGTACTTCTCTTCACGAAAACCAGTTCTTGTCATTTTGTAATTAATTAAAGGAATTAATACAGAGCGCATGAAGCCAATTATGACATAAAAACAACATTTTCACAAGTATATGTTCTCAAAGTGTTTTTTTTTTTGTTTGTTTTGTTTTTTGTTTGTTGCTGCTGGCCATCAGGTCAATTGCAACATGTCACTGCTAATGCTTCTGCCATTGCTGTTGCCGTGACCAACTCCACTGATGGCGGTGCTTATGGCGCGGTTGATGTGTGCTACCACAAGTACTCCTGTTACTGCTAACTGACTTTCATATATGCTTTATCATTATTTAGCACAAGGCTTAACACACAAACACACGCACATTCACATGCGCG
The DNA here is from genome assembly GCA_033310375.1 of Conus canariensis. Classification (NCBI taxonomy): domain Eukaryota; kingdom Metazoa; phylum Mollusca; class Gastropoda; order Neogastropoda; family Conidae; genus Conus; species Conus canariensis. The sequence continues at coordinate 4,988,640 of CM065747.1, forward strand.
CGCGCACACATCTGCAAGCACACACACACGTACACACTCACGCAAGGCACAAAGAGACGGGGCCGTACAGACACAGAGATAGGAGGAGCACACAGCACCGTCTGTGATTTCCTTAGCACTTTTTTTTGCGCCGCACCAAATGACGATGTTAGGAGACTCACAAAGACGCCGTAGAAGTCCTGGTAATAGCCGTCCGTGTTCTTCAGCAGCAGGCGGCACAGCTGGGACAGCTCCTGCTTGCCCCCGGTCTCCTGACACGTCTCGTCCACCCCCCACCCGGGGTAGTAGCCGTAGGCCAGCCGTAGTCCATCCACCCTGAAAGCAGCAACACAGAGCCGCCGGTCAGGTTTTGTCAGGTTATCAGTTCACGCTTTGTATCAGACGTTTTCTCAGAGAAGCTGGATTTAGCAAATAAAAAAAAATAAAAATAAAAAAAAGAAGAAGAAGATGCACGATTGATCGTAACTGATGGACTTTTTTTCTTTTTCAAGTGGTAGATATGTAACGGCTTAAATGAAGTAATGTTGCCAAACAATTCAAGTGGAAGATATGTAACGTTTTAAATGAAGTAATGTTGCCAAACAAACAAACAGTACGCAAACAAAGGAAAACATTCAAAGAACAACAATAACAACAGGTACTACTACTACAACTATTGCTACTGCTACTATTGCTATGATGATAATGATGATAACAACAGCAATACCAATAATAATAATAATAAAGATCACAACAACAATCATCATCATCATTATCAACATAATGATAATGAAAAAGACGAAGATATTTAGGCACTGGAACAATGCTGGTAACATTTCAGAAAACAAAAGAAACAAAAAAGAAAAAAGAAGAAGAAGTCATTCGCGGGATTCGAACTCATGAACCGCGGCATGCCATTGGCGCATTCTAAACCACAGGTTTCAACCGCACTCTGGGCTATTCTAAAATTTCTACCTGCGCTAGCACATCATCGCTTCAATCATGGCGGTCAACAGCCGTAGCATCGCTTCGGTGGCTTCGATCGTCCCCATTGTGAACACACAGACGAGTTTGAGTTCTCCTGGCACTACAGAGCATCGCTTCAATTATGGCGGTTGCCAGCTGCGGCGCTGCTTCGATCGCTTCGATCGTTCTCTTGTAAAAACAGTGGAGAGTTTGGGAACGTTTGGGATCTCTCAATACTGGACTCTGGTGAACAGATTCTAATGGATCTGAATGTTCGGTCGCTTTTGTGGACATATATATACCACAGACGAACAGAGACAAATTTATTCTTCAATAATAATAATAATACTGCTAAAATAGTAATAATAATACTAATTAAAAAACAAAACAAAACTATAATGATAAAAACAACAACAATAATAATAATTTGAATGTTCGGTGCTTTTGTGGGCATACACTAGATAACAGAGACGCACACACGTTTCTTCTTCAATAATAATAATAATAGTGATAATGATGATGATGATGATGATGATGATAATAATAATAATAATAATAATAAAATAACAGTAAAAAAAACATCACGATCATCATCATAAAACAACAACAATAAGCAGGAGCGAAACGGCCGGAAAGAAGAATCCAAACCACGGAAATGAGATGTGTACACCACCGGGTGTACTACGCATCAGATAACCCATCATGCCACCAACGACCAAGTGCCGCAAAACCCCATCAAGCGACACACGCACCAGGCAACGCAAAGACGATCCGACATCAGTTAGGAAAACCGTTGGCTGTTATGGCCACATAACACCATCCAATGACCTCACCAAAACAACCTTTCAAGGAGCCGTTGGCTGTTATGGCCACATAACACCATCCAATGACCTCACCAAAACAACCTTTCAAGGAACCGTTGAAAGAAAGAGACGGAGGGAAAGAAGAAAGGCCGGTGGACTGAGAACATTGAGGAATGGACAGAGAAACCATTAGCAGAGAACCAGACCTCGGCACACAACGGCGGAACTGGAGGCCGAGGAACCGGGTAAATATCAGTGGGGGCTCCCAATGACTCTCGCCGGAGCTAAGTGAGAAGAAGAAGAAGAAGAAGAAGAAGAAGAAGAAGAAGAAGAAAAAGAAGAAGGAGGAGGGGGAGGAGGAGGAAGAGGAGGAGAAGGAGGAATATGAAGAGAAGAAGAAGAGGAGGACGAGGAGGAGAAGGAGAAGAAGAAGAAGAAGAAGAAGAAGAAGAAGAAGAAGAAGAAGAAGAAGAGGAGGAGAAGGAGGAGGAGAAGAAGAAGAAGAAGAAGAAGAAGAGGAGGAGGAGGAGGAGGAGGAGGACGAGAAGGAGGAGGAGGAGAAGGAGGAAGAGGAATATGTAGAGAAGAAAAAGAAGAAGAGGAGGAGAAGGAGGAAGAAGAGGGAGAAGAGGAAGAAGAAGAAGAAGAAGAAGAAGAAGAAGAAAAAAGAAGAAGAAGAAAAGAAGAAGAAGAAGAAGAGGAGGAGGAGGAGGAATATGTAGAGAAGAAAAAGAAGAAGAGGAGGAGGAGGAGGAATATGAAGAGAAGAAGAAGAAGAGGAGGAGGAGGAGGAGGAGGAGGAAGAGGAGGAGGAGGAGGAAGAGGAGGAGAAGAAGGAGAAGAAGAAGAAGAAGAAGAAGAAGAAGAAGAAGAAAAGTATTGAGGTCCGTGGGAAGAGCTGAATTGTACAAGTGTGGACTGTAGATCTTCCTCAGGAACTGTTGACAGCTGATGCTCGGGGTGCACAATTACCCCCCCACTTACAGCTTCACCTCCTCAGCGTCGGCTTTCTGCAGACCCCTCATTTCTCCAATGCCTCCACTTCTTTTGAAGGCGCGCGCGCATTCTGTCTGTCTGTCTGTCTGTCTGTCTGTCTGTCTCTCTCTCTCTCTCTCTCTCTCTCTCTCGCACACACACACACACACACACACACATACACACACGCACTCACTCGCACGCACGCACGCACGCACG
>CM065747.1:4996581-5009081 GCA_033310375.1 Conus canariensis
ACAAACAAACATAGAAGCAAACAGACAAAACTGCAGAGTGGTCGGAGGATGGGGGAGTGGGGGGGGGGGGGGATGATAGGGGAGGAGAAGAGGGATAGTAGACAGAGTGGGAGTGGGGATGAGGGATTGAATGGCGTAGGTTATGTGTTTAGAAGGTGTATTCAAAGTATGGTTTACAGAAGACTTTGCGAATGGGCGGTGACGGTTTTAATCGAATAATCGAATTGCTGAGACATGAAATACCTATGTAACCGATAGGTCAAGGGGGAAGATGTGACCGATGCTCTCAGCTTGCTGAGTGAGGTTCCACCAGCAGTAAGGTTCACAGAGACACGCCTTGGATTGCAGTTCAGGTTCTAGCTGTGTGGGTGTGGTCAACACGTCAGGTTTTGCTGTCGTCTCCCGCAAGTCTCACTGCCGTCGCTGGCTGGCACAGGATCAGCCGCGGTAATGTGTTTATTGCTGCACTCTGAGACAGCTTGCCGACGGCACTGCCACCGCCTTCTCAGCTGACCGCCCCCCCCCCCCCCCCTCCTGAGATTCCTTGCAGAAGCAAATGAAGCCTAAATGAACTCATCATAGTCATGGACGAATCCCTCCAGCCCCTTCCTTCGCACCCCCTCCCCACCACCTCTCCTCTATGTCTACACCCTCCCCACACTCTCTATGTCTACACCCCTCCCCACCACCTCTCCTTCTATGTCTACACCCCTCCCCACCACCTCTCCTTCTATGTCTACACCCCTCCCCACCACCTCTCCTATGTCTACACCCCTCCACCACTTCATGTTACACACCTCCACACCTCTCTATGTCTACACCCCTCCCCACCACCTCTCCTATGTCTACACCCCTCCCCACCACCTTCCTTCTATGTCTACACCCCTCCCCACCACCTCTTCTATGTATCACTCACAACCCCTCCCCACCACCTCTCCTATGTCTACACCCCTCCCCACCACCTCTCCTTCTATGTCTACACCCCTCCCCACCACCTCTCTCTATGTCTACACCCCTCCCCACCACCCTCTTCTATGTCTACACCCCTCCCCACCACCTCTCTTCTATGTCTACACCCCTCCCCACCACCTCTCCTTCTATGTCTACACCCCTCCCCACCACCTCTCCTTCTATGTCTACACCCCTCCCCACCACCTCTCCTTCTATGTCTACACCCCTCCCCACCACCTCTCCTCATGTCTACACCCCTCCCCACCACCTCTCCTATGTCTACACCCCTCCCCACCACCTCTTCTATGTCTACACCCCTCCCCACCACCTCTCCTTCTATGTCTACACCCCTCCCCACCACCTCTCCTTCTATGTCTACACCCCTCCCCACCACCTCTTCTATGTCTACACCCCTCCCCACCACCTCTTCTATGTCTACACCCCTCCCCACCACCTCTCTTCTATGTCTACACCCCTCCCCACCACCTCTCCTTCTATGTCTACACCCCTCCCCACCACCTCCTTCTATGTCTACACCCCTCCCACCACCTCTTCTATGTCTACACCCCTCCCCACCACCTCTCCTTCTATGTCTACACCCTCTCCCCACCACCTCTCTTCTATGTCTAACACCCCTCCCCACCACCTCCTCTATGTCTACACCCCTCCCCACCACCTTTCCTTCTATGTCTACACCCCTCCCCACCACCTCTTCTATGTCTACACCCCTCCACCCCTCTCTTCTATGTCTACACCCCCCCACCTCTCCTCTATGTCTACACCCTCCCCACACTCTCTATGTCTACACCCCTCCCCACCACCTTTTATGTCAACACCCTCCCCACCCCTTCTATGTCTACACCCCTCCCACCACCTTCTATGTCTACACCCCTCCCCACCACCTCTTCTATGTCTACACCCTCCCCACCCCTAACCCCAATCTTCTATTCTACACCCCTCCCCACCCCTTATGTCTACACCCCCCCACCACCTTCCTCATGTCTACACCCTCCCCACCACTCTCCTATGTCTACACCCCTCCCCACCACCTCTTCTATGTCTACACCCCTCCCCCACCTCTCCTCTATGTCTACACCCCTCCCCACCACCCCCTTTATGTCTACCTCACACCCCTTCTCCCCCCCCACCACCTCTCTATGTTACCACCCTCCCACCACTCCTCTATGTCTACACCCCCCCCACCACCTTCTTATGTCACCCCTCCCCACACCTCTCCTATGTCTACACCCTCCCCACCACCTCTTCTATGTCTACACCCCCCCCACCACCTCTCCTATGTCTACACCCTCCCACCACCTCTCTCTATGTCTACACCCCCCCACCACCTCTCTATGTCTACACCCCCCTCACCCCCCACCTCTCCTATGTCTACACCCCTCCCCACCACCTCTCTTTCTACTCCCCCCCCTCTCTTTCAACCTCCCCACCTTCTTCACCCCCCACACTCTATACACCCCCATTATTTACCCCTCCACCCTCTTCTACCCCTCCCACACTTCTCTATTACTCACTCTTATTCCCCCACACCTTTTACCCCACACTCTTTACCCTCCACCACTCCCCCCCCACCCCCCCCCTTATTACCCCCTCCCCACTTTTCTATGTACACCTCCCCACCTTCTATTACCCCCCCCACCTTTATCTACCCCCCACCCCTTCTGTTACACCCCACATCTCTATGTCACCCCACCTCTATTACACCTCCCCACCACTTCCTATGTACCCCACACCTCTTTCCCCACACTCTATGTCTACCTCCCCACATCTATGTCTAACCTCACACCGTCCCCCAACTCTTTATCACCCCCACCTCTTCTGTACCCTCCCACACTTATTCTACCCCCTCCACCCTTTATGTCTACACCTCCCCACCTCTATTTCACCCCCACACTCTCTAGCACCTCCACACTCCTATGTTACACCCCCCCCACACTCTCTATGTCTACCTCCACCTTATTCCACCCCCCCACCTTCTATTACACCCCCCACTTCATTCACTCCCACCACTCTTTACACCACCACCTCTTATCACACCTCCACCCCAAAACCTTCCCCCCACACTCTCTATTCTACACCCCACCTCTTCTGTTAACCCCTCCAACTCTCTACTTCCCCCTTATCACCCCCCACCACTTCATTACCCCCACACTCTCTAGTTACCTCCCACTCTATGCTACCCCACCCTTTTACCCCACCCCTCTCTATGCACCCTCCACCACCTCATTTACCCCCCCCCACCTTATGTCTCCCCCTCCCACACCTCTTCTACACCCTCCACACTCTATGTTAACCCCTCACTCTCTTCTACCCCCCACCACTCTCTACCCTCCCACACCCTTTCACACCTCCCCCACCCTCTTTCTACACCCTCCACACCTCTATTCCACCCTCCCCCACCTTCTTCCCCCCACACCTCTCTATCTACACCCCCACACTCTCTATGTCACCTCCCCACCCCCTTTCCACCCCCCACCACCTCTTATGCACACCCCACCACCTCTTCTTGTCAACCCCCCACACCCTCATCCCCCCCCCACTCTTCATCACACCCCTCCCACCACCTCCCTATTCACACCCCCACACCTTCTATTCTACACCCTCCCCACCACCTCTCTATGCACACCCCTCCCACCACTTATGTCTACACCTCCCACCACTCCTATGCTCACCCTCCCACCACCTCCCTTCATCTACACCCTCCCCCCACTTCCTATGTCTCACCCTCCCACCCTCATCTACACCCACACCCTTCACCACCTCCACCCCACACTCTCTAGTCACCTCCACACTTCTAGTACACCTCCCCCCCTCCCTGCTACCCCCCCCCCTCCCCCCCCCCCCTCACCCCCACCCTCTTCACACCCCTCCCCACCACTCTCTTCTATGTCTACACCCCTCCCCACCACCTCTCCTATGTCTACACCCCTCCCCACCACCTCTCCTATGTCTACACCCCTCCCCACCACCTCTCCTTCTATGTCTACACCCCTCCCCACCACCTCTTCTATGTCTACACCCCTCCCCACCACCTCTCCTCTATGTCTACACCCCTCCCCACCACCTCTCCTATCTATCACCCCTCCCCACCACCTCTCCTTCTATGTCTACACCCCTCCCCACCACCTCTCCTATGTCTACACCCCTCCCCACCACCTCCTTCTATGTCTACACCCCTCCCCACCACCTCTTCTATGTCTACACCCCTCCCCACCACCTCTTCTATGTCTACACCCCTCCCTCACCACCTTCCTTCTATGTCTACACCCTCCCCACCACCTCTTCTATGTCTACACCCCTCCCCACCACCTCTTCTATGTCTACACCCCTCCCCACCACCTCTTCTATGTCTACACCCCTCCCCACCACCTCTCTTCTATGTCTACACCCCTCCCCACCACCTCTCCTATGTCTACACCCCTCCCCACCACCTCCTTCTATGTCTACACCCCTCCCCACCACCTCTCCTCTATGTCTACACCCCTCCCCACCACCTCTCTCTATGTCTACACCCCTCCCCACCACCTCTTCTATGTCTACACCCCTCCCCACCACCTCTCTCTATGTCTACACCCCTCCCCACCACCTCTCCTTCTATGTCTACACCCCTCCCCACCACCTTCCTTCTATGTCTACACCCCTCCCCACCACCTCTCTCTATGTCTACACACCCCTCCCCACCACCTCTCCTATGTCTACACCCCTCCCCACCACCTCTTCTATGTCTACACCCCTCCCCACCACCTCTTCTATGTCTACACCCCTCCCCACCACCTCTCTATGTCTACACCCCTCCCCACCACCTCTCCTATGTCTACACCCCTCCCCACCACCTCTTCTATGTCTACACCCCTCCCCACCACCTCTTCTATGTCTACACCCCTCCCCACCACCTCTCCTATGTCTACACCCCTCCCCACCACCCTCTCTATGTCTACACCCCTCCCCACCACCTCTTCTATGTCTACACCCCTCCCCACCACCTCTCTCTATGTCTACACCCCTCCCCACCACCTCTCTCTATGTCTACACACCCTCCCCACCACCTCTTCTATGTCTACACCCCTCCCCACCACCTCTCTTCTATGTCTACACCCCTCCCCACCACCTCTTCTATGTCTACACCCCTCCCCACCACCTCTCCTTCTATGTCTACACCCCTCCCCACCACCACTTCCTTCTATGTCTACACCCCTCCCCACCACCTCTTCTATGTCTACACCCCTCCCCACCACCTCTCTATGTCTACACCCCTCCCCACCACCTCTCCTTCTATGTCTACACCCCTCCCCACCACCTCTCCTATGTCTACACCCCTCCCCACCACCTCTCCTATGTCTACACCCCTCCCCACCACCTCTCCTTCTATGTCTACACCCCTCCCCACCACCTCTCTTCTATGTCTACACCCCTCCCCACCACCTCTCCTATGTCTACACCCCTCCCCACCACCTCTCCTATGTCTACACCCCTCCCCACCACCTCTTCTATGTCTACACCCCTCCCCACCACCTCTCCTTCTATGTCTACACCCCTCCCCACCACCTCTCCTATGTCTACACCCCTCCCCACCACCTCTCCTATGTCTACCTCCACACCCTACTCACCTCACCACCTTTCCTTCTATGTCTAGCACATATAGGCGCACACGTATACTTGTCGGACGCAATGATCTAGAACTACCTGTTTGAACGTAAGATGCATTTTCATAAACGTGTTTGGCGTTAATGTATATTTATCTGATCTATTTGCTCGTTGTTGTTGTTTTGCCTCCTCTTCCGTCTCTTTTTTCATACCTGACATGCATTCAACACTTCAGCACGGACAGATTAGATGAACGTCAGGTTGCTTAAAATGATAATTTTTGGCTAAAGTATTTTTTTTAATGCACACACACACACACACACTCCTCTCTCTCTCTCTCTCTCCTCTCTCTCTCTCTCTCAAGCAATAAAAGCTCTCTCTCTCTCTCTCTCTCTCTCAAGCAACAAAAGCTCTCCTCTCTCTCAAGCAACAAAAGCTCTCTCCTCTCTCTCACTCAAGCAATAGAAGCCCCCTCTCTCTCTCAAGCAACAACAGCTCACTCTCCTCTTCCCTCCTCATGCAACAAAAGCTCTACCTCTCTCTCTTCTCTCTTTCACACACACACACACACACACACACACACACACACACACACACACACACACACACACACGCAACAAAAGCAGCGACGACCATCATGCTCTCTTCGCCCCCCCCCCCTCCCCCGCCGCCACCCCCTATACCCCCTCCCAGCCGGCATCCAGGACAAGGCAAGCCTCACTTGATGTCGTCACAGGTGTAGGTGACGGTGGTGAACTTGCCCCAGCTCCTCTCGCCACACGTCACCGTCTTGTTCAGTATCTTGGTCTCCCTCTGGAACGGAATATCTGCAACACGACAACAATACACAAGACGTGAAGAACAATGAGAGATCAACACGACACAATACACAGACATGAACAACATGAGAGATCACACCACCACAACACACAGACATGAAGAACAATGAGAGATCAACACCACCACAACACACAGACATGAAGAACAGTGAGAGATCAACACCACCACAATACACAGCACATGAAGAACAATGAGAGATCAACACCACACACAAACACACAGGACATGAAGAACAGTGAGAGATCAACACCACCACAAACACAGGACATGAAGAACAGTGAGAGATCAACACCACCACAATACACAGCACATGAAGAACAGTGAGAGATCAACACACACCACATATCCACACACAGGACATGAAGAACAGTGAGAGATCAACACCACCACAATACACAGGACATGAAGAACAGTGAGAGATCAACACCACCACAATACACAGACATGAAGAACAGTGAGAGATCAACACCACCACAACACAACAGACATGAAGAACAGTGAGAGATCACACCACCACAATACACAGGACATGAAGAACAGTGGAGATCCAACACCACCACAATACACAGGGCATGAAGAACAGTGAGAGATCAACACCATCACACAGTCACCGTGAGTACATGAAGAATTTCAACACCACCACAATACACAAATGAAGAACATGAGAGATCAACACCACCACAAACACAGACATGAAAACAGTGAGAGATCAACACCACACAAACACAGGACATGAAGAACAGTGAGAGATCAACACCACCACAATACACAGACATGAAGAACATGTGAGAGATCAACACCACCACAATACACAGCATGAAGAACATGAAGAATCAACACCACCACAATACACAGCGACATGAAGAACAGTGAGAGATCAACACCACCACAATACACAGGACATGAAGAATCAACACCACCACAATACACAGACATGAAGAAACAATGAGGATGAACAACACCACCACAATACACAGGCACATGAAGAATCAACACACCCAAACACGACCAGAACTACACACATACGGACATGAAGAACAGTGAGAGATCAACACCACCACAATACACAGGACATGAAGAATCAACACCACCACAATACACAGCACAGGGAAGAACAGTGAGAGATCAACACCACCACAATACACAGGACATGAAGAATCAAACCACCACAATACACAGGACATGAAGAACAGTGAGAGATCAACACCACCACAATACACAGGACATGAAGAACAACACCACAATACACGACAGGACAGAATCAACACCACATCACACACATACACAGGACATGAAGAACATGAGAGATCAACACCACCACAATACACAGACAGAAACATAGGAACACACACAGTAACGAGAGAATCAACACCACCACAATACACAGCACATGAAGAACAGTGAGAGATCAAACACCACCACACAATACACAGCACATGAAGAACAGTGAGAGATCAACACCACCACAATACACAGGACATGAAGAAGTCAAACCACCACAATACACAGACATGAAGAATCACACACCACAATACACAGGACATGAAGAACAGTGAGAGATCAACACCACCACAAACACAGACATGAAGAACAAACAACACACACAATACACAGGACATGAAGAATCAACACACCACCACAAATACACAGGACATGAAGAACAGTGAGAGATACACACCACAACACACAGCACATGAAGAATCAACACACACAATACACAGGACATGAAGAACAGTGAGAGATCACACCCACAATACACAGACATGAAGAATCAAACACCACCACAATACACAGGACATGAAGAACAGTGAGAGATCAACACAATACAAACACAGACATGAAGAATCAACACACACAATACAGGACATGAAGAATCAACACCACCATCACATAACACAGCACATGAAGAACAGTGAGAGATCAACACCACCACAATACACAGGACATGAAGAACAGTGAGAGATCAACACCACCACAATACACAGGACATGAAGAACAGTGAGAGATCAACACCACCACAATACACAGGACATGAAGAACAGTGAGAGATCAACACCACCACAATACACAGGACATGAAGAATCAACACGACAACAACTACACAGCACATAGAACATGAGAGATCAACACCACCACAATACACAAAACATGAAGACATCAACACCAACACAATACACAGACATGAAGAACAGTGAGAGATCAACACCCCACAATACACAGGCACATGAAGAATCAACACGACAACAATACACAGGACATGAAGAACAGTGAGAGATCAACACCACCACAATACACAGGACATGAAACAGTGAGATCAACACCACCACAATACACAGGACATGAAGAACAGTGAGAGATCAACACCACCACAATACACAGGACTGAAGAACAGTGAAGTCAACACCACCACAATACACAGGACATGAAGAATCAACACCACCACAATACACAGACATGAAGAACGGTGAGAGATCAACACCACCACAATACACAGCACATGAAGAACAGTGAGAGATCAACACCACCACAATACACAGCACATGAAGAATAAATCAACACCACCACAATACACAGGACATGAAGAATACAACACCACCACAATACACAGGACATGAAGAACAGTGAGAGATCAACACCACCACAATACACAGCACATGAAGAACGTGAAGATCACACACCACAATACACAGACATGAAGAACAGTGAGAGATCAACACCACCACAATACACAGCACATGAAGAACAGTGAGAGATCAACACCACCACAATACACAGGACATGAAGAATCAACACCACCACAATACACAGGACATGAAGAATCAACACCACCACAATACACAGGACATGAAGAACAGTGAGAGATCAACACCACCAACAATACACAGGACATGAACAATCAACACCACCACAATACACAGCACATGAAGAACAGTGAGAGATCAACACCACCACAATACACAGGACATGAGAAGTAGAATCAACACCACCAACACAACACAGGACATGAAGAATCAACACCACCACAATACACAGGACATGAAGAACAGTGAGAGATCAACACCACCACAATACACAGGACATGAAGAATCAACACACACATCCGACAGAAGAATCAACACCACCACAAAATACAGGACATGAAGAATCAACACCACCACAATACACAGGACATGAAGAACAGTGAGAGATCAACACCACCACAATACACAGGACATGAAGAACAGTGAGAGATCAACACCACCACAATACACAGCACATGAAGAATCAACACACCACACAATACACAGACATGAAGAACAGTGAGAGATCAACACCACCACAATACACAGGACATGAAGAATCAAACACCACCACAATACACAGCACATGAAGAATCAGTAAGATCAACTACCACAACACAGACATGAAGAATCAAAACAACCACAATACACAGGACATGAAGAACAGTGAGAGATCAACACCACCACAATACACAGGACATGAAGAATCAACACCACCACAATACACAGGACATGAAGAAATCAAGAATCAACACAATAACAGGACATGAAGAATCAACACCACCACAATACACAGGACATGAATGAAGAATCAACACCACCACAATACACAGGACATGAAGAAATGAGAGTCAACACCACCACAATACACAGGACATGAAGAACAGTGAGAGATCAACACCACCACAATACACAAAACATGAAGAATAAACACCACCACAATACACAAAACATGAAGAACAGTGAGAGATCAACACAATACACAGGACATGAAGAACAGTGGGAGATCCATCGACCCAATCAGACACGGTTGTTATCTGTGGTGCATGGCGGAGCGATGATGTGTTTTGACGATGAAGGTACAGAATGCCGTGCATTTCATATTATTTTCAGTTCATTGCTGGGATCATGCTGTTATCGTGTGAAATCAACATTCAAGTGTGCTGGGTGGTGGTGATGGGGGGGGGGGGGGGGCAAGCGAGCGAAAGAGAGAGAGAGAGAGAGAGAGAGAGAGAGAGAGAGAGAGAGAGAGAGAGAGAGAGAGAGAGAGAGAGAGAGAGAATTCGTATGAATTTATTCACAATAGGCCACGGCCCCGTATGAAGGGGTGTGTGAACTTCATATAAGCAATCTATCAAGAACATAAGTGGGCACAAATTCAGCACGGCCTCACAGACACACACAGAGAGAGAGAGAGAGAGAGAGAGAGAGAGAGAGAGAGAGAGAGAAGAGAGAGAGAGAGGAATGGTCGGCAAACCCATTCATTGTAAACGAAACGTCAAATACGCTACTGGGGAAAGGTATCCCACATATATGTCAAGTAGCAAGACAACCGTACCCAAACCAAAAACAGAATAAGATGTAGACGTTCAATACAAGGTCTTTTGGCCCCTGAATAAGTGTGTGTGTGTGTGTGTGTGTGTGTGTGTGTGTGTTGTGAGTTTAGTGTGTGCGTGTGTGTGTGTGTGTGTGTGTGCGCGCGCGCGGGTGTGTTGTGTGCGGGCGTGCCGCGTGCTGCGTGCGTGTGTGTGTGTGTGTGTGTGTGTGGTGTGTGTGTGTGTGTGTGGTGTGTGCGCGCGCGCGCGCGGGGCGCATTGTGTGTGTTTGTGTGTATGAGTGCGTGCGCGCGCGAGGTAAGGTAAGGCAATGTTGCTTATCGCCCAGCCGTCCGCAAAGGGCCATATCAGGGCTGTCACCACGTTGATATCATCTCACCAGTCATTAAAAGAAAAGGAAAAAAAAAAAAAAAAAAAAAAAAAAAACCTGTTCACACAACCCTTTAAAATACACTTTCTGAAAACACATCGGAAACTCGCACGCGAGCGCGTGTGCGTTCATGTGTGTGTATGTGTGTATGCGCGTGCAGTGTGTGTGTGTGTGTGTGTGTGTGTGTGTGTGTGTGTGTGTGTGTGTTTGTATGTGTGTGTGGTGTGTGTGGGTGGTGTGTGAGAGAGAGAGATGAGAGAGAGAGAGAGAGAGACAGAGACACAGAGAGAGAGAGAGAGAGAGCAAGTGCGCCCCTCCCCCCCCCCCCTCACCATACTGTCCCCTTCCTTCCCTCCTCCCCCCCCCCCCCCCCCAACCCCCATTATCCATTATTTCTGAGGGAAAACCCATGGCATAAACCAGGAACACCCTCAGACACAGTCCCTCCGAGACTGACAGGAGGACGAAGCCAGTGCCGGCGTTGGCGTCAAAGCGACTTCCGACAAATGAGCACAGTTGTTCATTAAGGAGCAAGAGATTCACCCCCATCCCCGCCACCCCCCCCTCCCCCCCCTCCCCCCTACCCCCCACCCCCAGTCTCCAATGACCAGTCGGGCTGGTGTCCAAAACCTCGCTTTCTGCCCGTTTGTCTGGGTAAGCAAAGTTTGGCGTTAATTAATGTCGCCGAGCACTTGTCAGCGCGTGCAACGGCAGTTTCTTTCTAACTTGTTTCATTGCTTTCATTTTAATGGCGTAAAATAAAGAAGTGTACATAAGCAAACGTAAGGATAAATGAAATTCTTTTCATTGACCGTACCAGACAAGTAGTAAATATAAACATGTCTATGTGTTGTTTTCTTGGGGTCTTGGGTCAAACAAAGCGGCCTGATCTTCAGCTCTCTTCGGTCGTGTGTATTTGTTCGAATCTAATAATTCATTTTCTGTTATTTCAAAATATCACTCTTAATTGAAAATGAGTGTAAACAAACAGTTAAAGATGTTCTAAAAGAAAAATGATAATGAAGCTGCAAGACAAAGGAGACAAACAAGTTACGTGAATGAACATGTGGGCATTTCGACCTCTTTGGTCTTCTTCACTGGACGAAACGCGTCGTGTTTTGTCTTGTAATGTGTTTGTCGCCTTTGTCTGACGGATTCATTACAATTTAAAAAAAAACAACAAAAAAGAAAACGTGTTTCAATTTCCGCCTGCAGTCAGCTCACTTTGAAACAAAAAGTTAAGAGTTTTAATTTTGTTGCATAATTGTTTGTTTTAATCTATCTGCTGTCATTTGTGTGATCATCAACTTTCTCTCGGACTCCTTCTTCGTGTATGTGCGCACGCACAGCGCCGCGCGCGCGCGCGTGTTGGTGTGTGTGTGTGTGTGTGTGTGTGTGTGT
>CM065747.1:5016581-5024081 GCA_033310375.1 Conus canariensis
TAAACTGGAAAACAAATTTAGTCATTATTTGAAAAACTGATTATCATTTAGTAAATTATTCCCCGGAGAGGAGG
This sequence comes from Conus canariensis, assembly GCA_033310375.1. NCBI lineage: Eukaryota > Metazoa > Mollusca > Gastropoda > Neogastropoda > Conidae > Conus > Conus canariensis. Next base: position 5,016,656 of record CM065747.1, read on the forward strand.
GGAGAAGAAGAGTTACTGTAGTGCGCCTTCTGGTTGTTTGGAGAGATTGCGTGTGCACGGAGTGAATGCTGGGCTGAGTGCAGGCATGCATTTATGCACAGTGTGACAGTGGTAAACTTAAATCTCTCTTGTCGCGTGTGTGTCTGCTCCAATGTGAAATGATCTGGAGTCTTCCCTTGCTTTCCCTCATCTCCGTGTGTGTCTGCTCCAATGTGAGATGATCTGGAGTCTTCCCTTGCTTTCCCTCATGTCCCTGTGTGTCTGCTCCAATGTGAGATGATCTGGAGTCTTCCCTTGCTTTCCCTCATCTCCGTGTGTGTCTGCTCCAATGTGGGATGATCTGGAGTCGTCTTCCCCTGTTTTCCCTCATCTCCGTGTGTGTCTGCTCCAATGTGAGATGATCTGGAGTCGTCCCTTGCTTTCCCTCATCTCCCTGTGTGTCTGCTCCAATGTGAGATGATCTGGTGTCCTCCCTTGCTTTCCCTCATCTCCCTGTGTGTCTGCTCCAATGTGAGATGATCTGGAGTCCTCCCTTGCTTTCCCTCATCTCCCTGTGTGTCTGCTCCAATGTGAGATGATCTGGAGTCCTCCCTTGCTTTCCCTCATCTCCCTGTGTGTCTGCTCCAATGTGAGATGATCTGGAGTCTTCCCTTGCTTTCCCTCATCTCCGTGGGAGCCACTGGGAGGCCATAATGCGTTGAGTGCGGAAAAAAGAATGCCCGTGTGTCAGCGTGCGTGGGCGCGTGCGCTTTGTGTGTGCGTGCGTGCGCGCGCGTGTGTGTGTGTGTGTGTGTGTGTGTGTGTGTGGTGTGTGCGTGTGCGATAGAGAGAGAGAGAGGGAAGGGGGAGAGAGAGAGAGAGAGAGAGAGAGAGAGCGAGAGGCAGAGAGAGACAGAGAATGAAGAGAGAGAAGAAAGAAGAAGATGAAGAAGAAGAAGAAGAAGTAGAAGAAGAAGAAGGAAGGAGAGAGAGAGAGAGAGGAGAGAGAGAGAGAGAGAGAGAGAGAGAGAGAGAAGAGAGAGAGAGGGGGGGGGATGGGGAATGGAGAGGAGAAGGAGACCCTTTGAAGACAACTGCGTGTCGTGGGTCGCAGAAGGAAGGGAACCTGGGACGTTACACGCAAGGCAAAAACCTTTGTTCAGCTGATTTGGTCCGTGTCTGTCCTCTTTGATCTTTGATCTTTGATCGTTCTTTCTCTCGCAGCCAGGATTTCAATTACACTGTCTCTCCTCCGACACTGGTCCTGTGCCTGTTTTTACTGCTACTCCTTCTGTAGGTGGGCATAGTCATCATTGGAGTTAGTATTGCCACATACGTGAATCATTTCAGATGATAGCAGCAACAACAACAGTGATAACAATAATTATTAACAATAATGATGATGATAATAATAACGGCCGCTTCCACAGTACTGCAACGAAGTGTTTAACACATTCATTAGTGATTTACAGACAATGCCTTCTCTCGCACGAATGGGAGCACACTTACATGCAGTAATATGTAAACCAGCCCTGAAAATAAATGGAAGAGAGCTAAAACAAGAAGACAACCCAACATACCTAGGCATCAAGCTGGACAAGCGGCTTACTTGGAATCCGCACCTCAAGAACATTGAAAACGAAGCAGTCAGGAAGCTCGCCATCATGAAGAAGCTGGCCGGTACATCCTGGGGCGCAAACAGCAGCATCCTGCAGAAGGTGTATGTGGGTACCGTCAGACCAACCCTGGAGTATGGCAGCTCTGCATGGGCCACTGCATCCAAGACCAACACCAGTCGCCTGAACAAAGTGCAGAATGCAGGATTGCGACTGATCACTGGTGGGATGAAGACTACCCCAATCCAAGCCATGGAGAAGGTTACTAGTCTACATTCCCTCGAAGACAGACGCGAGGAGAAGGTTTTCATCCACAGTGAAAAGTTACTGCGTATGCCTACCCACCCCATGCACACCGAGATGCAGAACCCCACCAAAAACAGGCTAAAGAGAACAAGTTTCAACCACCTGTTTAAGAGCCTGCATCGCAGCAATGAAGACCTGCTGCCTGTTTCACCAGCCGAAATGGAGATGCTTCCAAATTTTGAGGAACCAGACAATCACCTGGAAGATGTCGCAATCATCACCGAAGTTCCTGGCATTAAAAGAATGGACCGTCAAGCCCCTCAAGTAATGAAAGCTCTAGCACAGGAGATGATCGCCAACCAATACAACCCCAGTGAGTGGACCCACGTCTTCACAGATGGATCCTCAGAAGGAGCAGTCAAGAATGGAGGAGCAGGGTTCTTCATCAGACACACCAATGGAAGATTGATACACAAGGCCTTCCCTACTGGAAAGATCTCCTCCAACTACAGAGCGGAGGCAATAGCACTGCTCCACGCAGTGAGGATCTTTCTGGAACCGGCCAGCCCATCACAGAAGGTTGTCTTCTTCACAGACTGCCGATCTCTGCTGCAGGGACTTCAGAACACAAGAAATGAACAACATACGCAAGACATCAAGGCTGCCCTCCATGAACTCTCAAAACAGTCTGTCATTACGCTTCAGTGGATTCCGTCTCATTGTGGGATCATGGGCAACGAAAAAGCTGATGCTCTCTCCAAAGCAGGCAGCAAAATGGAGCAGTTCAGCCACCCCGTGACCTACAGGGAGGCCAAGACCATCATCCACAACCAGTTTCAGTCCCAGTGGAAGAGAAGGCTGGGTGCAGAAAGTGGTGCTGACCCGATCCACCAGCTCCAAAGGCACCAGCAGACAATCCTCTTCAGACTGAGGACCGGCCACTGCAGACTGCTGAGCCACCTTAACCGCCTGAAGATCACCTACACTGACCAGTGTCCATGCGGCACTGGACCCCAGACCCCTGAACATGTCCTCCTGCGCTGTCCTACTCACGCAGCTCTACGACACAAAACCTGGCCGGGGGGAGCGGAGTTACAGGCGCAGCTTTGGGGAGCCCGTTCTGACCTGGAGAAGACCGCGGGCTTCATCATGGCGGCCGGGTTACAAGTCTGACGCATCCAGCTTCAATCGAACGCAGAAGAAGAAGTAAACCAGCTTTAGGCACATTGTGCGCGTGCACGCGCGTGCGCGCACGCACACACACACACACACACACACACACACACACACACACACACCACACACACACACACACACCACACATGCACAAATGCTCTCTCTCTCTCTCTCTCTCTCTGACACATTCACATACAGAGAGAGAGGCTAAAAGAGAGAAAAAGGAGGGGGGAGCGTGGGGGGTTTAGCCTTAACAGATTCAGTTAATAATAATAATAATAATAATGTATAATACTTATATAGCGCATTTCTTGTTACACAACTCAATGCGCTTACATCCACCATTTGCACTTATTCATCAACACTCGTTTACACAACGGGCTGCCTACCTGGGTAGTGCCGACTGAAGAGCTGCCAGCTGGCGCTTCATTCAGTCGTTTCCCGTGTCATCCAGTCAATATCGTTCACTCAGTTTCTTTACTTCCTTCATTCTTTTTTTCCATTTCTTACGCAGGGTGCATGCTGTGTGTAACGTGTCATCCATACCAACGGCCAAACTGGCCTACTCTTCCGAAAGTTGGTGATGGGATTTTACGTGTGTGCAAGATATTATGCGTGCGTTCACACACGGAACCTCGGTTTATAGTCTCATTCGAAGGACTGTATGGGAAATGGAGTCAGAACTAATGTTAACTCCGAGGGAAAAATCCCCCTGTACCGAAACGCCCCGGCAGAGATTCGAACCCGCAACCCCGTGATCACCAAGATTACGAGTCAGGCGCTCTACCAACTGAGCTATTCCGGCTCCCAGTTGAAGACAAATGGAAAGCAGTCCAATAACCAAACAGTTGGCGGGACTTTAACAACTAAATTATGGGTCGTGGGATTCTGACAATTAGGAAGCTTCAGACATCATGACGTATGATTTATCACAGTTCGCCAGTCTGACCTTGTTGCAGCATACAATGTGCGCGTCGTGCGACCAAACATCACCCCTCCTCCCACCCCCCACCCCCCCTCGCCCTCCCTTCCCCCTTATCTCATTTTCAATCTCTCTGTCTATCCGTTTTCCGACTTCTTCTTGTCGCTCTGGCCAATGGTGAGCATACCTGACCACCCCCTTTTCCATAATACTCCACATCTCTCTCCCTCTCTCTGACCCCCCCCCCCCCCCCCAACCCCATCCCCTCCCTGCCCTTATCTCTCTGTATACGTCAACACACTGTGCCTGCAAGGATTGAACTTCAAATCAGCGTTGTGCGTAATAAAATGGAAGACAGAAAAACATACAGCGACAAACTCTGTCTGCCCTCTCTCTCTCTCTCTCTCTCTCTGACCCCCCCCCCCCCCAACCCCATCCCCTCCCTGCCCTTATCTTTCTGTATACGTCATCACACTGTGCCTGCAAGGATTGAACTTCAAATCAGCGTTGTGCGTAATAAAATGGAAGACAGAAAAACATACAGCGACAAACTCTGTCTGCCCCTCTCTCTCTCTCTCTCTCTCTCTCTCTGACCCCCCCCCCCCCAACCCCATCCCCTCCCTGCCCTTATCTTTCTGTATACGTCATCACACTGTGCCTGCAAGGATTGAACTTCAAATCAGCGTTGTGCGTAATAAAATGGAAGACAGAAAAACATACAGCGACAAACTCTGTCTGCCCTCTCTCTCTCTCTCTCTCTCTCTCTCTCTCTCTCTCTCTCTCTCTCTGACCCCCCCCCCCCAACCCCATCCCCTCCCTGCCCTTATCTTTCTGTATACGTCATCACACTGTGCCTGCAAGGATTGAACTTCAAATCAGCGTTGTGCGTAATAAAATGGAAGACAGAAAAACATACAGCGACAAACTCTGTCTGCCCTCTCTCTCTCTCTCTCTCTCTCTCTCTGACCCCCCCCCCCCCCCCCAACCCCATCCCCTCCCTGCCCTTATCTTTCTGTATACGTCATCACACTGTGCCTGCAAGGATTGAACTTCAAATCAGCGTTGTGCGTAATAAAATGGAAGACAGAAAAACATACAGCGACAAACTCTGTCTGCCCTCTCTCTCTCTCTCTCTCTCTCTCTCTCTCTCTCTCTCTCTCTCTCTCTCTCTCTGTCCATCAGTCTGTCTCTTCCTTATCTCTTTTTTCTCCCTCTCCTTTGATTCCTAAGGCGGCGGCCATCGTGGGCCGTGGTTTGGACGGCAGCAGTGTCCCGCCCGGCAGAACGGATCCGTGAAAGCGGCCACAGGCAACCCGTGCTAGATCTGTCGCTATTCTTGATGTGAAAATCCCATTTCGGCCACCTACATAAGATTAATCTTTCCCTAAAATAAAAAAAAGGCATAACATTTCTTCTACACCCTGATTTGTCCAAACAAAACCACATCTTAACGTAAACAGTTTACAGCGGATGTTTGAAACCCAGTTTCTTTTGTCGCGTGAATCTAGATCTGGCAGCATCCTACAGGCTTTGAGAGAGAGAGAGAGAGAGAGAGGAGAGAAGGAGAGAGAGGAGAGAGAGAGAGAGAGCAATTCGTCAATGCACATTCAAGGGCGCAGTTCTTTCCCTTTACCCGGAGAGCCCTGACACGACCAGCGGAACGACGAGTTGAAAATTCCGGGTCGGCCCGGCTCCACTATGGCCACCTGCAGCCGTAATGGATGACGCCACACCCCATCTTTACCCATCATCCTTTCCATTCCTCGTTGTCTCCTCTTGCTTTCACCACTCCTCTCCTTCCTCCCTCTCTTTCAGAACAGCTGTCAAGACAGTACAAGTACGCCAACGTCAGGCAGAGCTGTTTTGGGTGCGCCCAGCGGTCGGCCCCAATGTGTGTCACCGTATCCTTTAATCGATCAATGACGGTTCCATGCGTTTGCTCTATGATGCAACGGCCTGACCTTTGCTCGCGTGCAGCCGACATTGGAAGTAACGGCCTGACCTTTGCTCGCGTGCAGCCGACATGGAAGTAACGGCCTGACCTTTGCTCGCGTGCAGCCGACACTGGAAGTAACGCGCCTGGACCATTTGCTCGCGTGCAGCCGACATTGGAAGTAACGGCCTGACCTTTGCTCGCGTGCAGCCGACACTGGAAGTAACGGCCTGACCTTTGCTCGCGTGCAGCCGACACTGGAAGTAACGGCCTGACCTTTGCTCGCGTGCAGCCGACACTGGAAGTATCGGCTGACTTCTGTCAGGCAGACGACCGCAAGCGTGATCGATGTGTCTGTCTGCAGGGAAGACGACCCAGAGTCGTGGCATGCGCGTGGGCAATACAGAGCGTTCTTGGGGGCGCAGGGTATTTTGGGGTTGCATGGGCTCATTGTATTGCTGGTTGCCGACAGGGTGGTTTGCGACAGGGTGGTTTGTCGACAGGAGGTTTGTCGACAGGGCGGTTTGCCGACAGGGCGGTTTGCCGACAGGCTGGTTTGCCGACAGGCTGGTTTGCCGACAGAAACGGACAGGATGTCAGGAATCCGAATTTCGGTTTAACGTTTCTCTCTCTCTCTCTCTCTCTCTCTCTCTCTTTCACACACCACACACACACACACACACACACACACACACACACTTTCTATCTATCTACAGATGCATAATAAGAAAAAAAAGTTTACGTATTTACGTATATGTTTTCATACGTCATTGCCTATACGTATTTATTCTGTCTTTCGTTTTGTCACAAGTCCCGCAGACGGTCTATGACCAATACCTTGAAGATTTTTTTTTTCTATTTTCGAATCTGCTGAGCATCCTCGAATATAGTTTACACACACACACACAACACACACACACAACACACACACACAACACACAAATATATTATATATATATATATATATATATTCAATTATAAACAAAGCTTGCTCTTATGTCTTAGATTGAAGAAATAGGGGGAGATCAGCATTCATATCTGCAGTGGTAGATAATTCTGCCTTGAAGATTTTTTTTTTTCTATTTTCGAATCTGCTGAGCATCCTCGAATATAGTTTTAACACACACACACCACCACACACACACACACAACACACATATATATATATATATATATATATATTTGTTAAAAAGTAAGGTTTAAAATTTTATCTACAACGTTGTTTCATGCGGTTGCTATCGTCAGGATGTGGTGGGTCTGTGCTGCCGGTGTTTTATAACTGCTTGTGTTGTCTGTCATCACGTGCTGTCTGTGTTTTTCGTGTGTTTCTGATTCCTGTTCACTGATAAACTGGCAACCACAACTGGCAACTTTAAACACAGGATAGAAATGGTTAACAACTGCAGGCACAAGTGGAAATTCCTATCAGTGAACAGGAATCAGAAACACACGAAAAAACACAGACAGCACGTGATGACAGACAACCAAGCAGGAAAAAAAAAACCGGCAGCACAGACCCACCACATCCTGACGATTGCAACCGCATGAAACAAC
>CM065747.1:5041581-5044081 GCA_033310375.1 Conus canariensis
TGATAAATTACGTACAACATCAGGTTTAGTGCATGCCATGAGTAGACTTAGTTTAAATAAACAAGGTTGTCGATAATATTTAGGCTCCAAAAACTTTTCTCTTATTTCTTTCAACCTTTGACAACAAAGAACGAAGTGTATCTCATCTTCTTTAGACGTCTGGCATAATGGACACATCAGATCGCAATCATTACGACATTTATATCTAAATCGATGCACATTCAAATCAGATATACCTAGTCTAAACCTAGTCATTATAAGCTTCAGTTTTCGGTCCATATTTGCTTTCAAATATTGCTTCAAGTCATGGGTATTACAAAACATTCTATACAAATGAAATCTTTCACTAGTGTAAATGTGGTTATTCCAGTTTTGCCATCTACAGTCAATCAAACGCTGACGAAACATTGCTATAAAGTGATTTTCATTTCCCACACCTTGATTTAGCCACACGTCACCAAAACCATTGCTATATAAACAAACACGCACATTTGAAACCCAGTTCTTCCTTCCCCTAGCATCTAAATCATACAGCATTTTATACGCTATGTTAGGTAACCTATGTTCATCCATATGTAATAGCTTAAACCAATATCGAAGGCAGTTAACAGCAGCATTAACATATGTGGGAAATCTGTTTGTTTCACCATATACTAAATCGTTGGGAGTACGCAGATCTGCGCCTAAACACTTTTTAAGAGCAAATAAATGAACTGACTCACAGTGAACAGCGGCTTGGTCTAACCCCATATTTCTGATCCGTATAGCAGTACTGGTTGGACACGCGTATCAAAATGTTTTACAAACAGTTCAAAGGAATTGTTATTTAGAGCATATAGCTTCTGAACTATACACAACAATGCATTTTTCGCTCGACTGGCAAGATCTTTACAAGCAGCACTGAAACTCAGACGAGTGGAGATAAATATTCCCAAATACTTGTAAACATTAACTACAGGCATTACCACGTCATCATATAGCCATCGTTCTCTTACACTTAGATAACCTCCCTTCCGAAATACAATGATGTTACTTTTATTCATGTTGACTTTTAATTGAAGCGAAGAAGCAGCATGTTGCAAGTTATTTAGCTGTGTCTGCAGCCTTATAACCGTTTCTGACAATAAAACAAATCATCTGCCAATAGAAGAATGAACAACTCAAATGCAGTACGTGAGGGCACAGCGCCATGTTTTCCGTTATTAATCAATGTAATGCTAACTCATTAATAAATACAGCAAATAGTACAGGGCTACATGCATTTCCCTGTTTCACTCCTGCTGTACATCGAATGTAATCAGAAAGTTTAGAACCACACCTTACTCTAATTTTACATTTTCATACATAACTTTAATACACTTAATAACTTACCAGTTATGCCATTTTTTGATAAAATAGGCCATAGCAGATTTCTATTAATCGAATCAAATGCTTTTTCAAAGTCTATGAACGCTACATAAAGTTTACGATTATATGAAAACTGCTTTTGCACAAGCGCTAACAACGTAAATATGTGATCAACTGTCGAATATCCCTTTTTAAAGCCTGCTTGATACTCACCTGTAATATTGTTCTCGTCTATCCATTCTTGTAATCTGTTGTTAATAACAGAACTATAAAGTTTGCTACTTATATTAGTAATAGAGATACCTCTATAATTATTGGGATTATTAACATCTCCTTTTTTAAACAATGGTTAAAATAATGGATTCTGTCCAATTTTCCGGAAATACCCGTTGTCAAAAAGTGTACTAAATAATTTTGCGAGAAAAATTTACGACTTGATCATTTGAATACTTCAGTAACTCGCTAACAATACCATCTGGGCCTGCTGCTTTCCGAACTTTCAGTTTTCTTATGGCCAACAATATTTCCTCTTTAGAAATAGGACGATTCATGTAACTATCACTGTCACTATCAGCGGATCTTCATAATTGGCAGTATTTACATCTATTTCTAATAACGACTTAAAGTGCTGGAACCACTTGTCAACTGTAATCTCGTTTCTTGGCTGTTTTCTATTAAAGGAAGCTTTATGGACAATGTCCCAGAATTCTCTCTGTTTTTTTACTGATGTCACAAGTTTGTTCAACAATGTATTGTTAAACTCTTTACTCTTCCTTACCAAGAGAGAGACAGAGAGAGAGAAAGGGAGAGAGAGAGGCAGACAGACAGAGGGGGGGACAGAAGAGAGAGAGAGAGAGAGAGAGAGAGAGAGAGAGAGAGAGAGGAGAGAGAGAGAGAGAGAGAGAGGGAAGGTAAAGATGTAATCAACGAAGAACTGGGAGGTCTAGAGTGACGCCTTTTACACATGAAGAGTCTTCCACCGTCTTCTTCACGGGAGAAGTTGACAAAGTGGTGGAGCTGAAACTGAAAGGCGAACAGAGGAGTTCTGCGCCGTCCTGCTTCTCCAATCCAGAGGCTCCACACTCGCGTCGCGAAGCCTGCTATGTGTATTACATACAGCTCCCGCGCTGCGTCTGTTTATATATATATATAT
>CM065747.1:5071581-5079081 GCA_033310375.1 Conus canariensis
TGCCTCTGCCATCAATGTCCTTTCTCTCTGCTGCCAGTGCCTCTGCCATCAATGTCCTTTCTCTGCTGCCAGTGCCTCTGCCATCAATGTCCTTTCTCTGATCCAGTGCCTCTGCCATCAATGTCCTTACTGTCTGCTGCCAGTGCCTCTGCCATCAATGTCCTTACTGTCTGCTGCCAGTGCCTCTGCATCAATGTCCTTTCTCTGATACCAGTGCCTCTGCCATCAATGTCCTTACTGTCTGCTGCCAGTGCCTCTGCCATCAATGTCCTTTACTGTCTGCTGCCAGTGCCTCTGCCTTCAATGTCCTTTCTCTCTGCTGCCAGTGCATCTGCCACAATGTCCTTTCTCTCTGCTGCAATTGCCTCTGCCTCAATGTCCTTTCTCTGCTTCCAGTGCCTCTGTCTTCAATGTCCTTTCTCTCTGCTGCCAGTGCCTCTGTCTTCAATGTCCTTTCTCTCTGCTGCCAGTGCCTCTGCCATCAATCTCCCCAAGACTTTGACAGCGTTCAGGAAGAAGAGCGAGTAGCGGGAGGGGGGGGGGAGGGAGGGAGGGGGGAAGGTTGCGGGGATCGAACAGGTAGGTACGTGGGTGGGTGGGGGATTACAGGTGGGGACAGTAGTTCCATGTTTTTATTTTCTTTTTAAGCGGGGTGGGGAAGGGGTTGGGGGAGGGGTCAGGAGGAGGGGGAGGGGGAAGGGAAGGTTGGGGAAGGGGAGGGGGGGGGGGAGGAGAAGCGGGCGGAAAGTGAAGAGATTATTTATTCCTTGAGGACCCGAAGTTAGACAGACTGGAGGTCACATGTTGTCGCTCTTCTTCGGGATATTATTCATATTATTACTATCATTATTATCATTATGATTACTACTACTACATACTAAATACTACTACCCTTACTACTACTAGAAGAAGAAGAAAGAAGAAGAAGAAGAAGAAGAAGAAGAAGAATACCTGTATAGCGCCTACCCTCGGCTAGAGACCAAGCTCTGGGCGCTTTACAATCAACATTCTCGTTTGCACAACGGGCTGCCTACCTGGGTAGAGCCGACTGAAGAGCTGCCTGCAAGCGCTTCATTCAGTCGTTTCCCGTGTCATTCAGTCCACACTGTTCACTCGATTTCACAACAACAAACAACAACACAGAACAACAACAACAACAGCAATAACAACGATGAGGAGAAGAAGAAAAAAGAAAAAGAAGAAGAAGACAAGAAGAAGAACAGAAGAAGAAGAAAGAACAAGAAAAGAAGAGAAGAAGAAGAAGAAGAAGAAGAAGAAGAAGAACAACAACAACAACAACAACAACAAACCCTTCATTCCATAACACGTAAACTGCACGTTCCTGTGGTCATGACAACACGCCAACAGAAAAAAAAGGTAGTCCCAGGAGACCTGCACTAGGAGCACAGCGCCAATCCGCTGATGACTGCCGAGACCGGACACGTGTTGTTGTGGACTTGGCACTCTCCCAGGGGGTGGGGGGGTGAGGCGCGGAGGGAGCAGGTGGGTAGGGGTGGGGGAGGTGGGAGGGTATCGAGAGCGGGAGGAAAACAGAGTGGAAGGAGGGGGGCATGGGGAGGTTCCTGGAGGCAGGTATGAAGGGAAAAGACCTAAACCCGACCATGGCGTCTGAGCAGATGATACGATAGCTTCCCCTCCATGTTGTGAGTCGTAGCTTCTCTCTCCTCTCTCTCTCTCTTCTGTCTTCTTCTCTCTCTGTCTGTCGTCTGTCTCTCTGTCTTCTCTCTCTGTCTCTCTCTCTCTGTCTGTCTGTCTCTCTCTCCCTCTCTCTCTCTGCGTAGATGCGCGCGCGAGCACGAAAACACACACACACACACACACACACACCACACACACACACACACACACACACGCACACACACACACACACAAAGACAAAGAGAGAGAGAGAGAGATGATGATGATGATGATGATGATGATGAAATCTTTATTTCAAAGGGTAACAGATAAGCAAACACATGCTTTTTTCATCCGGCCCTTGCCCCGTTAAGGGACTAAGTATGACTAGCGACTAAGACTTACAAAACTTTTAACAAACACACATATCTTCACAACATTAAAAAGTCAATCCATTAACAGTTAAGGCGTAGATGACTTTAAAAGGAAAAAAGAAACGATTTAAACAACAAACAAGAATAAAGAAATTGATTACAAAGAAGAAAAGAATCAGCACAGAGAGAGAGAGAGAGAGAGAGAGAGAGAGAGAGAGAGAGAGAGAGAGAGACAGACAGACAGACAGACAGACAGACAGACAGACAGACTTTCCACAGAGAACCCCAACAGGTAGTCAACGTAGACTGCAATTGCGACCCATCACTAGCGCTCCGTGTTGAGTGGGGCGTTGCACGTGGCACACAAGAGGGGAGGAAGGGGGGGGGGGGGGGGGGGGGGGGGGGGGCACTCGACGCCTGCGCTGCGTCCTGTGTGCAACAACAGCTGTTAGGAAACCCCACCCCCCACCCCCACCATCCCAACCCCTCCAGAACATTCTACTTGTGTCCTGCATGACACTGGAGAGGCGTTTTCCCTTGTGTACTCTGTCAGGTCGAGGTGCCTCTGCTGGGGACTGGGACGAACAAACAGACAGACAGACAGACAGACAGACAGACAACAAACAAACAAACAACAACCGTCCTCCTGCTTGGCCACCACTCATCCTCCTCCACCCCCCCCCTCCTTCCCTCTCCCTCACCCACTCCACACCATCCACCCTGGCCATATTCCATCTTTTTTGTTGTTGTTGTTGTTTGTTTTCTTGTTTTTTTTTTGTTTTTTTGTTTTTGCGTTTGTTCATTGCGAACCGGAACAGTGTGGGTCAGACTGGTTTTGTAAAACACGTCCATATCTCCGTCTTGTCCACGCGTCGGCATCCAGCCTGATAATAACTGTTGTACTAGTCATGATAATCGTCGTCATTCTTTTTCGTCTTCGTCTCATTCTTATCATCATCATAATCATTATTGTTATTATTATTATTATCATTACTATCATTATCATTATTATCATCAGCATCATTATAATAATAATAATAATGATGATAATGAATACTTATATAGCGCCTATTCTCGGCTAGAGACCAAGCTCTAAGCGCTTTACAATCAACACTCGTTTACACAACGGGCTGCCTACCTGGGTAGTGTCGACTGAAGAGCTGCCAGCTGGCGCTTCATTCAGTCGTTTCCCGTGTCATCCAGTCAGTATCGTTCAATATCGATCACTCATTTTCCTTACTTCCTTCATTCTTCCATTTCTCACGCAGGGTGCATGCTATGTGTAACGTGTCATCCATACCAACGGCCAAACTGGCCTACTCTTCCGAAAGTTGGTGATGGGATAGTCCCTTATAATCATTACCATTATTATTATTGTTGTTGTTCTTGTTATTATCATCATCATCATCTTCATTGTTATTATTTGTATCGTCATCGTCATCATCATCATCATCATCACCGTTCTTATTACATTGTCATTATCATTGTTATGATCATTATGATTATCATTATCATTCTTATGAATATTATCATCATTATCATTTAAAAAAAAAAAAAGAAGAAAAAACTGTATGCCACCACGACTACTATTACTGCTACAACTACTACTACTGATGATGGTGATGATGATGATGATGATGACGATGATGATGATGATGATGATGATGATGATGATGATGATGATGATGATGGTGATGATGACGACGATGAGTCGGGGACCTATACAACGCTGTCCCCACTCAATCACCAGGTTCACCGCGCTTTATAACAGAGACAACTAGAAAGTGAAATGGAATTAAATGCCGAAACTGACATGCACAAAGCAAGTATTTTCACCTCAATGGCACATGGTAAATCACAAAAAAGGAACAAAAAAGAGCAAAGTGAAACGATAACAACAGTAGTCCCGAAGACGGTTTATGACCGAAACGTTGACGATTTCTTGTTGTGTGTGTGTGTGTGTGTGTGTGTGGTGGTGTGTGCGTGCGTGCGTGCGTGCGTGCGTGCGTGCGTGCGTGCGTGCGTGCGTGCGTGTATGTGTGTGTGTGGGGTTTGTTTTTGGTTTGCTTTGTTTGGTTTTGGGTTTGTTTTTTTATTGCAAATCTTCAGAACATCCTCAAAGACCAGTTTTATTTGTGAAAAAAAGGAGATCAGCAGTCCAGAATCATTTTTAGTGATAATAAATTAACTCACCACACAAAATATAACATTCGTCAGCTAATTCAAACCAGACTTCAACACGTGAAATACTCACGGGTGAATCCAAAAGGATTTTTTTTTTTATAACAGCAACATGACAGTATGAATTTGCACAAGACTGGGCCAGTCTGATGCTAATCGTTTTGTGACTTACAGTTCAGCGAGCACTGGAATCCGTAGGATAACATTTATCGCAGTTAAAAAAAAAGAAAAAGAAAAAGGAAACGAAAATGGAACAACAACAACAACAACAGCAGCAACCACCACAACAACAATCCTACATGCTGGGCTGCTTCAACAGCACTTGACACTAACTGCTCTCTATGCACGGTCCGATTGTGGGTCTGTGACACGGTTTACTGATTGTGGTTGTGCGATGCTCTGTGTGTGTTTATTCTGGAGGGCTGCGACGGGCGGCGTGGAAGAAATGGCATTCTGTGAGCATGGGAGAGAAGCAACTAAATCCATCATCATCATCATCATCGTCATATAATCATCATTGTCATCATCATCATCATCATCGTCATTATCATCATAAATTCCATACGACCTTGTAAAATTTTGACTGGGAGCGCGAGACCTAAATACTTAACCAAAATCGTCATAATCATCATGAAAGAAATGTCCCATTTTACAATGACCTAAAACACGAAGCTCTACTTTTGAATACCGGATAAAAGCGTTTTTTTTGTTTGTTTGTTTGTTTGTTTGTTTTTTTCCTTAATATCAAAATGTTGCTAAGTACGATCGAATGTTCTGTGCTTATACATGGATTATATTTTGCTTGGGGGAAAAAATAACGTGCTCTTATGCATTTTTACTATCAAGGAGTTATTCCCACACTTCATTTATAAAGTGATCGTGCTTCTGGTTAGTAGCGTTACGAAGTGTGTGAATTGTTGAACAGTGCAATGGCTGATATACATTTGGAATCACTGATCACATAATGAGGTCGATTTACAGGATATTTCTTTTGATTTCTACGAAAACCAGTTTCATCATGTGCCTCAGCTCATTCAAAGGAAGTTCCAGTCCTGTTGTGTAAGCTGACAGCAGCCTTTGTGCCTCAGCTCATTCAAAGGAAGTTCCAGTCCTGTTGTGTAAGCTGACAGCAGCCTTTGTGCCTCAGCTCATTCAAAGGAAGTTCCAGTCCTGTTGTGTAAGCTGACAGCAGCCTTGTGTGCGGCCTCAGCTGCATTACATTAAAAGGAAGTTCCAGTCCTGTTGTGTAAGCTGACAGCAGCCTTTGTGCCTCAGCTCATTCAAAGGAAGTTCCAGTCCTGTTGTGTAAGCTGACAGCAGCCTTTGTGCCTCAGCTCATTCAAAGGAAGTTCCAGTCCTGTTGTGTAAGCTGACAGCAGCCTTTAGTGGAAAACGACATAAATGTTTCGGATCGAAACACCCAGGGTGTTCGTATGGATTACGTCTGCGTAGCTGCACTGGCTCAATGCCTGCAGCGACTGGCCCAGTATTGGCAGAATACTGCCACACAATCACTGGATATATATGCAGCAACAGTTGTTCAGAATACAGTCATACGGAATTCGCTGATTTACGTCTTCTTTTTTCTTTTAACACAGCGATATTGTGCACTGCCTGTTTAACATATAATTATGAGCGTGTGCACGACAACACTGGAAAGTTGTCATCCGATATAATTATGCAGCTACAATTGTTCCGCGTGCAGTCACGAGGAATTCGTCGAGAGAGAGAGAGAGAGAGAGAGAGAGAGAGAGAGAGAGAGAGAGAGAGAGAGACAGAGACAGAGACAGAGACAGAGACAGACAGACAGACAGACAGAGAGCAATATTCGAGGATTGACTGCCAGAACCCAGTATTTCATATACATTATATACACATATAGATAGATAGATAGATCGATAGATAGATAGATATGTGTGTGTGTGTGTGTGTGTGTGTGTGTGTGTGTGGTGTGTGGTGTGTGATGAGAGAGAGAGAGAGAGAGAGAGAGAGAGAGAGAGAGAGAGAGAGCAATATTCGAGGGTTGACTGCCAGAACCCAGAATCTCATATACATTATATAATATATATAATATATAATAGATAATAGATAGATACTAAAGATAGATAGATAGATAGATAGATAGATAAGATAGATAGACGGGTACATAGACAGATAGGTTGACATATTTCATTTTCTTCAGTTTTTTTTCAACTTCGAGTATTGTATACTGACTATTCACACATCTGATCGCGTGCACGACGCTGAACGCTGTACGCATACACAACACCCTAAGACGTGTACAAACACCGATCTGTTTACAATGGCCACAACCAGCAAGTAACTGTGTGCATCGTACAAACACCGATCTGTTTACAATGGCCACAACCAGCAAGTAGCTGTGTGCATCGTACAAACACCGATCTGTTTACAATGGCCACAACCAGCAAGTAGCTGTGTGCATCGTACAAACACCGATCTGTTTACAATGGCCACAACCAGCAAGTAGCTGTGTGCATCGTAAAAACACCGATCTGTTTACAATGGCCACAACCAGCAAGTACTGTGTGCATCGTAAAAACACCGATCTGTTTACAATGGCCACAACCAGCAAGTAGCTGTGTGCATCGTAAAAACACCGATCTGTTTACAATGGCCACAACCAGCAAGTAACTGTGTGCATCGTGAAAGGCAGTCTGTGACAATCGACACCACAGTCTTGCCATCGTAAAAACAACCGAATCTGCTTACAATGCCAGCTCATGAGCAAGAACACTGTTTATAGACGCCTGCCTGGGTGAATAATTGTTGACTTACTCAGAGGAGAACCCTGTTTTGGTCTGATAATTGTTCTTCTGGTCTGTCGTCTGTCTCTGTCTGTCTGTCTGTTGTCTACTGTAGGTCTGTGTCTGTTTCTCTCGTGCCCGCTCGTTCGCTCTCTACATAAAACTCAACGAGCACACACCACACACACACACACACACACACACACACACACACCACCACCACCACCACCACCACCCCCCCCCCCCCACACACACACACACACACACATCACGATCAACGTTCATATTAACAAAATATTCTAACATTCCATAAAAAAATCCCTTAGCAGATGTTTGTCACTTTGTTAATTCAGCATAACAGTGGACCAGACCAGTGAACAGCCTATCACGACCTGATCAACAAAGGGAACAAATCATGGACCCACTCCCCCCCCCCACCCCCCACGCTGATGGACAGTACCAGCTGAGACAGACACGAGAGCCCCCCCCCCCCCCTCCTTTCCCCCCTCCACCCCCGGGGTACTCCCTAGTTTGGCTGCACT
>CM065747.1:5084081-5086581 GCA_033310375.1 Conus canariensis
AGAATACACACTTGTTGTTGTTTTCAAGAGAACTGCGCCAATCACGAGCATAATTATTTTGCAACTCCTTTTTAACACACTTACATAAGTTACTTCTGTTTGTGAATGAATGAGATTCCCAAACACAATCAAAACCAGTTTCAAATAAAATGCTTTTAACATAACTAAGCCATGGTGAAACGAAAATTCCTTTTGTATATAGTTCATGTAAGATATTATATACTTTGTTTGAATACTTCTTAGAATCAGGAACAACTAAGTTAGCCCAGAACCTTATCATTCTCACTTTAATCACTACAGATAAAGGATAGATTCCGGTTTCACCATAAATCATTGAAGTCATTGTAGTTTTATTTAATCTAAAAAATACTTTAAAAAACGTAACTGTAACTTTTCTAATATATCAACATTTTCATAACCCTAAATTTCACAACCATACAACAACACAGGTACAACTATGGAATAAAATAATTGTATGCAAACATCGATTGGCAATTTCTGTTTTCTTGCAGTTTGTAATAATGAAAACATTGCCTTGAGAGCCTGATTATAAGCACATTTTTTTGCTTTGTAAAAAGAACCTGTTCTGCTGAACTCGATGCCTAAGTATTTCATTGAATTAAGAACCTCTATTTTTTCATTCCCAAAGAAAAAAATTTCACACACACACACACACACACACACACACACACACACACACACACACCACACACACACACACACACACGCACGCACGCACGCACACACACACACACACACACACACACACACACACACACACACACACACACACACACACACACACACATGTGGAGGAACAACACCATAATTAGTTCTGAGGAAGAAGAAGTTCTACCGGCGTTTTGAAATGACTGATCTAAAACACTGTCTGCACTGCTGTGATCTTGAACAAAATGTCTCCGACAGTCAAGATGGCGACCTTTGATACAAAAGGTATTGAAGACGTGTTGAAATAAGCGCGTGAAGAAAAAGGACACCAGAAAAAGTAGAACCCTTCTTCTGTTTCTGCTGCCACGTGAGGACACTGCGGCCACCCGTCTGCTTCACAACTGTGTCACGAGTGCTCAGCTCTGTTCGCTTTTTAAACAGCAATTTTTTTTTTGTTTCCTTGCAACAACAAAACATTTTACACAAATTTATAGCGTTTCACTTCAAATCAGTATACGATTCACACCATTTGCGTATACACAATTTATGTTTCAACAGCCAAACATTTACGTTTCAACCAGGTACCATAAACAGTTTCCGTACCATGTGTTAGCTTATTTGTAAGGCCGGGGTTTTTCAAAAATTGATTAAATACAAGTAGACAGCCCAAAACAAAGCAAAACAGAAACAACAGAACACGAGAGAGAGAGAGAGAGAGAGAGAGAGAGAGAGAGAGAGAGAGAGAGAGAGAGAGAGAGAGAGAGAGAGGATAGGGCACAGACAAAGCCACCAGGGGATGCAAACGTACCCGTTATTAAGTGACACAGAGACAGACGGGTCCATCAACATATATACACCAAGTCCAAAAGCTACACTTCTATCCAAGATTAGTATAACTGCCATTTTTCATGCAGTTTTTGACGGGACTTCACGCTTTTTGCAACTTGCTGTTCAAGATTATATCTTGTCTTTAAATAGTGTAGAAAGCTTACTACAATTGGGCTGTTTTTTTCTCACAGCAATTTTTCGGTACATGAACCGCGGAATGCTTCTCCCCATTTGCCCTGTTGCTAAACATACACCTACGTCCCAGCACGGTAGGAGACGACTATCTCTAATATTTCAATTTGGGTCGATCGCAGTATTATGGGATGGCCTCCTTCTGCTTGCTATTGTGCCCACGGTCCATTTCACTTACCAGATCCACGCGTTATTAACACAGCCCATCCAACCACGAAGGGGGGGGGGGGGGGGGGGGAACCTGTCACAGCTGGCAGCACCTACAGACTATTTCTGGGGAAGAACACGAAAGAAGAAAAGCACAGAAACGAACCAAGGAACCAACCCAGCGCCCTGAATCATGCGTTCATGCTGTGCTGTACAACACTTAACTTAGATGAATAAAGGTGGACAGACAGGCAGACAGACAGACAGACAGACAGGCAGACAGGTGGAAGGGCTGGGGCATGGGGTGAAGGGGTAATACTAAGGTAGGTGTATGTAAGTGGACGGGAAGAGAGGGAAGGCACGCTGGCTCACAATGAGGCGTTGACGAACACCAGCACTGGGTGAGGGAAAGCATGGCCTTGGTTGGCTCCACTGTACCCAGTGACTGGGCCCTGTACCACGCTCACCTTCCCTTTCAAAGCTTCCACTAACGTGCTGAAAAGGCCTCGTCTGTCAGTGAAAATGTTCAGGATCGCGAAGCAAGTGTTACAACCCCCCCCCCCACACACACACACACACACATATACACACACGCGCGCGCGCGTGCGCACGCACGCACGTACACACGTATGCACGCATGCACGCACGCGCGCGCACACACCAC
>CM065747.1:5089081-5094081 GCA_033310375.1 Conus canariensis
CCCGTTCGAAATTACACGAAAGATTCTTTTGAAAAATGCAATATTGATGTCACTTCACTCTCACCTGCTCCTGTTGTTCCCCCGATGCCTCCATGGGAACATAGACAAGCTATCTTTGATGTAGATTACACTGAAGTCCGGAAAAATGATAACATTAACATTTTAACTTCTTAAGTGAGAGAAAACTTAGAAAACAAATATTCAGATCGTTTAAAAATTTTTACGGATGGTTCCGTTTGCCAGTTAAGTGCAGGTTCAGGTTTTGTTATTCCGGCTTTAAAAGTTCAAAAAGCATACAGCCTAGGAAAAGGATTTTCTATTTTTACGGCAGAATTGTACGCTATTCTTATGGCGTTACTCTTTACTTGTGATAGTAATCATTCTTTCTGTAACATTTTATCTTGTGTTGATTCTAAGGCAGTGTTAGATAGTTTGAAAGTTTGGGATGTTAAAACAAGGAAAGATGTCATCTTTGAAATAAAACATCTAATTAATTACATTATTTCCACAGGAATAAATATAGTCTTCTGCTGGGTCCCTTCACACTGTGGTATTTATTGGAATGAAATAGCAGATAAACTAGCCAGACGCGGGGTAATGGGCAATGCTGAAAAAAATAATTTGAAGTTAGATATATATGAAGTACATTCGTTATTGGAAAGCTGTTTCCGAATTGAGAAGTCTCAAGATAAATGTGTAATGGAAACATATCGTAGACATATTTCTAGTTTAATATAAAAGATACGTTTGAACTCTTGGAAGACCAAATATTCCCAAAATATAGCGTGTGTATGTTCTAAGCCATTATCTGGTGAACATATACTTTTCCACTGCCCCATTTTAAATGCTCTTTATTCAAAAGCAAACACTGAAATTTCCAAATCTAAACCGGTTCACGCTATTTCTTTCAGTTTAGAAATTGTTGAGGTTGCAAAAATTATCTCTCAATCACAAATTAGCATATTTTTTTATAATTATGGTAGTGTAGTTTATATTTATATCTGTACTGTTCTTGACATTATTTCTGACCTTTTCCTCCCCCTGTCCTCCTCCTTCCCCATTTCCCAACCCCCCTCCGACCCCCCCCCCCCCCCCCCCCCCCCCGTAAAGTCTAACATAACCAAGTGTGAACAGACTATACATCAACAACAACAGCAACAACAACAACAACAACAACACACACACACACACACACACACACACACACACACACACACACACACACAGACGTGTGGGACAGGCGGATATTTTCCAACCTCACATTAACCTTTTCCTCCTCCAACTACCTGTCAATTTGTCAATTTCTCTGTCCCCATCCGATCCCCCGCGCTTCCAACTGACTGGAGCACACACACACACACACACACACACACACACACACACACACACACACACACACACACACACACACACACATTACACAACAACACAGTCACTGACACACACGTTAGTGACGAATTTACCCGCAAATGCCAAGCACCCGCAAATGCCAAGCAGTCATTGTATCTGTGTCTCTGTGGAAACGATCCCCGGAGCTTCTGATACAAGTTAACTGACAAAGCTAAGTACAGAAAAAGACATTTACTGCTTCAAGAAAAAGAAAAGAACACACACACACCCACACCCACACACCCACACAAACACACACACACACACACACACACACACACACACACACACACACACACACACATTTTCGTTTGAGTCTAGATGATCTTTCTAAGCAAAGAAAGTCATAAACAGACACGTTGCACAGCGAAATACACCCAGCAACCCTTGGACTGTCTCCGCAGTTTGGACTTGGCTCATTTCATCCCCACGTAATTGCCAGTGAACTGTTCAGTGCCTTGTTACTGAGTCTTCACAGAAGTCAGTAAGTATGTGGTTATCAACTCGGTGAAACTGTACACTTTTTCTTTCAAACAATACATGCACAGGGAGGGGAAGGGGGGGGGTGGGGGGGGGGGAGAATTCTGAGTACGAATCGACCAGTGTTAACGTTCCAATAGACACTGCGTAAAAAAAAAAAAAAAAATGAAAACAACAACAGCAACTTAACAGGATTATACGGTTCTGAAGATTTTCAAAACAGATGTTTTAGGCCATGGATACGACTCACGCTGCTCCCTACCCTCTCTCTTATATCCTCTCTCACACACAGTCACCTCTCACACACACAGTCACCTCTCACACACACAGTCACCTCTCACACACATAGTCACCTCTCACACACACAGTCACCTCTGACACACACAGTCACCTCTCTCACACACACAGTCACCTCTCACACACACACAGTCACCTCTCACACACACAGTCACCTCTCTCACACACAGTCACCTCTCACACACACAGTCACCTCTCACACACACAATCACCTCTCACACACACGCAGTCACCTCTCACACACACAGTCACCTCTCACACACACAGTCACCTCTCACGCACACACAGTCACCTCTCACGCACACACAGTCACCTCTCGCACACACACACAGTCACCTCTCGCACACACACACACAGTCACCTCACACACACACACACAGTCACCTCACACACACACACACAGTCACCTCTCACACACACACACAGTCACCTCTCACACACACACACAGTCACCTCTCACACACACACAGTCACCTCTCACACACACAGTCACCTCTCACACACACAGTCACCTCTCACACACACGCAGTCACCTCTCACACACACAGTCACCTCTCACACACACAGTCACCTCTCACACACACCAGTCACCTCTCGCACACACAGTCACCTCTCACACACACAGTCACCTCTCACACACACACAGTCACCTCACACACACAGTCACCTCTCACACACACACACAGTCACCTCTCACACACACAAAAGTCACCTCTCACACACACAGTCACCTCTCGCACACACAGCACACAG
Organism: Conus canariensis; assembly: GCA_033310375.1. Classification (NCBI taxonomy): domain Eukaryota; kingdom Metazoa; phylum Mollusca; class Gastropoda; order Neogastropoda; family Conidae; genus Conus; species Conus canariensis. Next base: position 5,092,001 of record CM065747.1, read on the forward strand.
TCACCTTAATCAGTTTAAGATCAAACCAAGACCTCTATCTCATCTGCCCACCCACACTCTCCATTTTATCTGTACGTCACTGTCCTTCCATCAGAGAGAGAGAGAGAGAGAGAGAGAGAGAGAGAGAGAGAGAGAGAGAGAAGAGAAGAGACAGAGACAGAGAGACAGAGAGAGACAGAGAGAGAGAGACAGACAGACAGACAGACAGCAACAGAGACAGAGAGAAACAGAGAGACGAGGTAAATTGTAGCATATTTTAGGATCATAGTCACAAGCACTGTGTGTTTCTAAAGTTATAGTTTACGTGTGGGCTGATCTGAAGACTTCACAGAAATACGATGCCATGACAGACTTTGGAAGACAGTTCCAGAAAGACAGACCAAGAAAAGGCACAGCTGGATTCGTACAAACCCGTGTGCACCTGTGGTAAGGTAGGTAATGTTGCTTATGGCCCAGCCGACCGCAAAGGGCCATATCAGGGCTGTCACCACGTTAAAATCAACTCACAAGTCATCAAAAACAAACAAACAAAACAAAAAAAAAAAACGCCTTTCACTCATGTCTTTAAAATACACCTTCTAAAAACCTCTCTCTCACCAGAAACCAGAAACTTCGTTAAAATCTTTTCTTCCTGTAAAATCTTAGATCAGATTAAAAAATGTTAATTTTTTCACCTGTAGTAAAACGTAGTTAATGGAATGATACTGTGTTGCTGCCACTTGACCAAACTATTCAAGACGTGATGTGTTTCTATGTTTGTACCGACTTTGAATATAAACACTATTTTCCTGAAGGACGGCTGTTTGTCCAGGGGAAAGATGTCCAGTTTGGTGGGATTTTTTTTTCTCAGGAAGCTGATAAGGATTGTGGAGTAAATCAGCTTAGCTGCCCGTCTGTGGACTGATTCTTTGGGTTGTGATTATGGCCGGCACCACTCTACAGCGCAGGCCTGATGTGAGAAACGCAATACGCTTCGAATCAGGTCTTTCGGGTATTAATGTCAATATCAATATTTCAGTTCATTCGGCGGAAAAAAACAAAACTACAACCCTGGACGGACAGAGAGAGAGAGAGAGAGAGGAGAGAGAGAGAGAGAGAGAGAGAGAGAGGAGTGACTCACCACACACACACATACACCACACACACACACACACACACACACACACACACACACACACAGAGGCAGACACACAGACTGAGAGGAAAGGAGAGAGAGAGAGAGAGAGAGAGAGAGAGAGAGAGAGAGAGACGAGAGAAGAGAAGAGACAGAGAGACAGAGAGAGAGAGGAGACGAAACGAAACGAAATTTTATTTAACTAGGGTAATGAGATAAGCAATATACATGCTTTTTTTCCAGCCAGCCCTGGGACAGAGAGAGAGAGGGGGGGGGGGGAGACAGACGAGAGGAGAGAGAGAGAGGAGAGAGATGAGAGAGGAGAGAGAGAGAGAGGGAGAGAGAGAGAGAGAGTTGTTTACGCCTCGTAGCTGACAGGTCCATGTTCCAGATAACCCCCTCTTTCAGCAAGCCTGTCTGTCTGTCGGCTTCCATACGGCACGGACTATATATGTATGACAGTAAGAAGGTATCCACTCAAGACTTTTTGTCAGTAGGTCTTCGAGTGGTCAGACGTGCTGAGCTTAGTTGATTTCTTATCTCTGGAGATAGTCAGACGGAGAAGCGCCCAAGAATGTGGACCATGTTGCTGATTCCTCTCTTATCTCCGCTTTACCGTCGTCGCCAACGGGAGCGGCTCTGCAGACTGTTCGATCACAGAAGATGCTACCTCGCTGTTTGTCTGTCACTGTTTGAAAGTCACACGAAGTTCTTCTGAAACGACTGCTGCTTTCCGACGTGTGGATCTGTAAGGTGTTAGGGTAACAGTAGAGAAGGGAAAGAAAGATTCACACACACACACACACACACACACACACACACACACACACACACACAGAGCGAGAGCGAGAGAGAGAAGAAGAAGAAGAAGAGGAGGAGGAGGAGGAGGAAAAAGAACTGTTCTTTATTATGTGGAATCCACGGAGATACTGCGAAATAACTATTTGGATTATTTTCGTTGCATTGT
>CM065747.1:5114081-5119081 GCA_033310375.1 Conus canariensis
CGAGTAATGAGTGTCTGAGAGATTTGACTCCGATCATATGCCTGTGGAACTTCATTTGAGTTTTTGTAGAGACAATGTCGGAGACAAATTCTCCCACACACACACAAAGAGAGAGAGAGAGAAAGAGAGAGAGAGAGAGGGGGGAGAGCAACTACTAAGCTTACTACTACGACGACTACTACTACTACTACAGTGAAACCCGGCTATATTGAAGTGGCACGGGACCCGGGAAGACCTTCAATATAGCCGGAACTTCAATATAGCCAATTCTCGGTTATATTGAATATCCCTCCTTGTTCCTTCAGAAATTCAATATAACCGAACTTTTTTTTCACTATAGGTTCTTATTTCCGTGTCCACACATTGCGTTTGATGCGAGATATATTCCCATTAATCTTTCACCTGTTGGCTGTTGTTCTTCGAGCCTCCTTGCTTTTTTCTGCACACACACACACACACACACACACACACACACACACACACACACACACACACACACACACACGGACACACACTCACACACACGCACGCCCCCCCCCCCCTCCCTCCCTTACACACACAAACACACAGAGCCATTCACACTATCAGACCGACACCAAATTAAGCATTTGATGAAAACTTTAATGAAAAAGAAGACATATGAAATAATCCAGTCTGTTATTGACTGAAGGATGGCAAAGTGCTGCGATGCTAACAGAAGAACAATGTTTGCCACAAAGGTTTAGACTCTCATATGTTTTATAAGCTTAGCACAAAACATGTAAATATACAACAACAAAAACAAAAAAAAAGAAAGAAAGAAAAAAACTTTCATACGACTCCATATCGTTACATAAGGGACAATGTTTAAGAGAGGATGAGAGAGAGAGAGAGAGAGGGAGAGAGAGAGAGAGAGGGGGAAAGTAAGTGCAAAATGGTTCAGAATAAGCTATAATAGCGAAGCGCGCAATAACCATTAGAGCCGAACTAAGAGACACATTAAACATTTCAAGAAAAAATGACATAACTGCTGTTCAAAAGTTCAATGTCGAATACGGAAAAAATACCCCCCCCCCCCCCCCCCACACACACACACACACAAGAAGGCCATCATGCCATTAAGCTATGTTGATAACCCTTTCCGAAAGTTTCGGATCAGCACTGACAGACACGCGGTTCAAAAGTATGGTACACAAACCACAAAGTGGTTGGGAACCCAGGTTGACGCAGGTTTGTCTTTCCCCAGACAGGACGTCCACATGATAGTCGGCAAGCTTTCCTGGGAAGTGTTGATCTCACTTTGTCGACAGATGCGAGGCTGCACAACTCTATGGAGGTCCTTTCTAACATTGAAACCTCCATACTGTGGGTACAAAGACTGGACAGGCACACCCAGTACACTACTCAAACCATGGATTCCCCACATACTCATGTAGGCTCCTGGGCATCGGCAGTTCATCACCTCATTCTGAAAAAGGTTTTTCATGTCTTCTTCCGCCACGTTGATGGAAAATGCCTGGCCTGAGTATGAAATGTAAGTCTTCACCAAAATCTGAAGATCCGTCCCCGATGCAAGGAAATCATCAGAAAGATACAGGTCTGAATTTTGAACCATCTCAAAAATGATATGGACCCGCATCTCAGTGTGATGATCTTCATCTCCATATGCTAGGAGAGACCCGCACCGCGGCAGACAATTTCCGTCACCACGCACCTGCACTGGAAGACGCTGCGGAGCATCATCAGGATACAGCTCGAGGGACACATAGTCCACGTTTGGTTTTTCTGGCAGGTATGGTTTGTATGTGATGGGCGTTTGTGCGAACAAGGAATGCGTTTCTGCAGCAACAATGTTCTCAAGTTCCTCGTAGGATGATGCATCTTTGATCAGTGTTGCAAGATTGTCAAAAAACGCGAAAGAGTCATCTGTTGTATGCCTGGTGTAACCCTTACTGGTTGATGGACGAGGCGTGTCCTTGCTGGTTGATGGACGAGGCGTGTCCTTGCTGGTTGACGGACGAGGCGTGTCCTTGCTGGTTGATGGACGAGGCGTGTCCTTACTGGTTGATGGACGAGGCGTGTCCTTGCTGGTTGACGGACGAGGCGTGTCCTTACTGGTTGACGGACGAGGCGTGTCCTTGCTGGTTGACGGACGAGGCGTGTCCTTCGTTGCCTTTGGTTGACGGACGAGGCGTGTCCTTACTGGTTGATGGACGAGGCGTGTCCTTGCTGGTTGACGGGGGAGAAGTGGAATGGCTCCAAGTGAATGAATGACTTGCCTGTTCAGGCTTTGATGGTGACGAAAAGAAATCTGTGATTCTGCTTTGTATTGTGGAAGTTGTTAGAAGCAAATGTTCCAATTGACCACTGAATTTCTGAAGTCCTCTTCTGATCTCTTCATTTGCTCCCGTTTGCAACAGATACAGCTCAATAGTTGAAAGAGCAGACAAAGCCTCCAGCTTTGAGATAGACGGAGGTTGCTCCCCACAGTCATCCCCATCAGAGTCGTTTTTGTCGTTGATGGTCTCATCGGTGTCACCTCTGGTAGAGCTAAGTGAGGACAAGATGTCTTCTGTTGAAGGAACCGGCATGTAGCAACATCAATGTCAACGTCACAAAACTCTTCCAGGGACACATCCAGCTCCTTGTAGAGTCGTGACAGGAGCGGCTCCATGTCAGCAGTCTCAATGTCAGCTCCCACGTCGCATGGCATCTCTGTGCAGGCTTCTCCTTCATCCAGGTCACTTCGATTAAATCCTGCTTTCCGGAAACAGTTTCTGACTGTGGATGGTTTGACATTGTCCCATGCGTGCTTCAGGTTCCTGACGGCATCGAGGAGGGTGACGCTGAACTCATCCAAGGGCAGGCCTGAATCAACGTGAAGAATGAGCCTGGAGAGCATCCGTGTTCTGAAAAAATACCAATTTCAAACCTTAATTGTGTGCTAGTGTGTGAGTGATTGTGAGTGTGTGTGTGTGTGTGTGTTGGTGTGTGTGTGTGTGTGTGTGTGTGTGTGTGTGGGTGTGTGTGTGTGTGTGTGTGAGAGAGAGAGAGAGAGAGTGTGTGAGAGAGTGTGTATGTGTGTGTATGTGAGAGAGGGAAAGAGAGAGCACACACACCACACACACACACACACACACACACACACACACACACACACACACACACACAGTACTCACCTGTAGAAGAATTTCAAATTCTTGATCACACCACAGTCCAAAGGTTGGAGTTTGGATGTGGCATTTGGTGGGAGGAAAAGCACTTCTGTTGCCAGGAGGCCTTGAACTTTGACATGAGCAGTGCAATTGCCGATCACAAGTAAGACCTTTCGGTTTGCACTGTCCATGGACCGGTCAAAATCGCGCAACCACTTCTCGAATAGGTCGGATGTCATCCAGGCTTTCTTGTTCGATGTATAGCGAAGTGGCAACTCAATGCCTTTGAAGCACCGGGGTTTGACAAACTTCCCGATGACCAAAGCGACTGTTTCTCTGACCCGTCCATGTTACAGCAAAGACTCACAGTTACTCTTTCCTTAGACTGCTTTCCTCCATGGCACTTCTTAGATTTGAACTCAAAGGTTCTATCAGGCAGCATACGGAAGAATAGAGCGCATTCATCCATGTTGAAGATGTCCTTCTCCTTATACTTTTGAAGAGTTGGGGTCAGCACTTCGCTAACCCATGCATCTGTGGACACTTCATCTACGCTTTCACGTTCGCCGCACACTTTTCGGCAGTTGATGTTGTGTCGCTTGTTGAATCGGCTAAGCCAACCGTTCGTGCACTCCCAGTCATTTAAGCCGAGTTTTCTTGCAAACTCTTCAGCTTTCGTCTTGAGCACTGGCCCACTTATAGGAATGGCATTACTCCTGGCACCTTTGAACCACTGAAGAAGTGCATGCTCTATTTCTTCCTGTCGAGCTACTCTATGTGGTCTCTGGATTTTTGGATCTATTTCTCCGCTGTAGTAAAGACTTTTCAATGTTTCTTTTTCTTTCATAATCTTGGTCACACAACCTGCCGAAATTCCATATTCCTCAGCTACTTCCTTTCTTTTTCTGCAGCCAGTTTCCAGCTTCTGAATAAGCTCGATTTTTCTTTTAATTGTCAGACTCACCCTTTTTTGTTTTGCAGCCATTTTTGCTAGTGTACAAAGGGAAACTACTCGCATGAACAAGAGAAATTAAGTCGGGGAGATCTACGCACCACAAGACTACATGGCGTGGCTGTCAGAGGCCCGCGGCATTGTTAGACCGTAATTGTTATCAGAGACCTCCTGACTCGAAAGTTGATGCTGATCTGGCCTCTCCCCTTCCTCAACTGATTGCGCTGACAGAGGCGTGTCATATCATTCGGCGCCCGCGCAGTCATTGTTCTTAAAAATAAAAAGTTAAAAAAATCTTTTGAGCAAACATTTAATATAGCCGGGTAAAAACGCCCCTGGGCTGAATTTTTGTTTCAATATAGCCGGGATTTCAATATAGCCGACTTCACTGTAGCCAACATTTTTTAACAAAGAAAAAGTAGAGCTTCGGCCGGGACCTGAAAAATTCTTCAATATAGCCGGGATGTCAATATAGCCTACTTCAATATAGCCGGGTTTCACTGTACTACAACAACTACTACTACTACCACTTAAGCGTCTTCTGTTACTACTTGATGATCTAAAGGAACAATGAACCAACAGCCTTGTTTTGTACACCCACCTCACCTCCCTCCCTCTCTCTCCCGCGAAAACCTGATTTTTGTCGGCTCACGCGGCCTTCTTCCCCCTGTCCCGAGCCGTCTTGGTAGTAGCACTACACCCACATCGCTCGTTGGCTGCATACGCAACCTCCAGGGTCGACGACCTACGTACGGCCTTTGTGACCGGCTTTGGCGGGAAGATGTTCCACGGACGTGGAGCATGGGTGGTAGTGAGGAGTCGGCGTGGGAGGGGACATCTTGAGAATGAACACACACCTCTTGCTGACTCTCAGTCTTACGCAGTGTGTGAAAAAAAAGGCTGCTGTTCTCCCG
>CM065747.1:5123177-5125677 GCA_033310375.1 Conus canariensis
GAAGCACCGGGGTTTGACAAACTTCCCGATGACCAAAAGCGACTGTTTCTCTGACCCGTCCATGTTACAGCAAAGACTCACAGTTACTCTTTCCTTAGACTGCTTTCCTCCATGGCACTTCTTAGATTTGAACTCAAAGGTTCTATCAGGCAGCATACGGAAGAATAGAGCGCATTCATCCATGTTGAAGATGTCCTTCTCCTTATACTTTTGAAGAGTTGGGGTCAGCACTTCGCTAACCCATGCATCTGTGGACACTTCATCTACGCTTTCACGTTCGCCGCACACTTTTCGGCAGTTGATGTTGTGTCGCTTGTTGAATCGGCTAAGCCAACCGTTCGTGCACTCCCAGTCATTTAAGCCGAGTTTTCTTGCAAACTCTTCAGCTTTCGTCTTGAGCACTGGCCCACTTATAGGAATGGCATTACTCCTGGCACCTTTGAACCACTGAAGAAGTGCATGCTCTATTTCTTCCTGTCGAGCTACTCTATGTGGTCTCTGGATTTTTGGATCTATTTCTCCGCTGTAGTAAAGACTTTTCAATGTTTCTTTTTCTTTCATAATCTTGGTCACACAACCTGCCGAAATTCCATATTCCTCAGCTACTTCCTTTCTTTTTTTGCAGCCAGTTTCCAGCTTCTGAATAAGCTCGATTTTTCTTTTAATTGTCAGACTCACCCTTTTTTGTTTTGCAGCCATTTTTGCTAGTGTACAAAGGGAAACTACTCGCATGAACAAGAGAAATTAAGTCGGGGAGATCTACGCACCACAAGACTACATGGCGTGGCTGTCAGAGGCCCGCGGCATTGTTAGACCGTAATTGTTATCAGAGACCTCCTGACTCGAAAGTTGATGCTGATCTGGCCTCTCCCCTTCCTCAACTGATTGCGCTGACAGAGGCGTGTCATATCATTCGGCGCCCGCGCAGTCATTGTTCTTAAAAATAAAAAGTTAAAAAAATCTTTTGAGCAAACATTTAATATAGCCGGGTAAAAAACGCCCCTGGGCTGAATTTTTGTTTCAATATAGCCGGGATTTCAATATAGCCGACTTCACTGTAGCCAACATTTTTTAACAAAGAAAAAGTAGAGCTTCGGCCGGGACCTGAAAAATTCTTCAATATAGCCGGGATGTCAATATAGCCTACTTCAATATAGCCGGGTTTCACTGTACTACAACAACAACTACTACTACCACTTAAGCGTCTTCTGTTACTACTTGATGATCTAAAGGAACAATGAACCAACAGCCTTGTTTTGTACACCCACCTCACCTCCCTCCCTCTCTCCCGCGAAAACCTGATTTTTGTCGGCTCACGCGGCCTTCTTCCCCCTGTCCCGAGCCGTCTTGGTAGTAGCACTACACCCACATCGCTCGTTGGCTGCATACGCAACCTCCAGGGTCGACGACCTACGTACGGCCTTTGTGACCGGCTTTGGCGGGAAGATGTTCCACGGACGTGGAGCATGGGTGGTAGTGAGGAGTCGGCGTGGGAGGGGACATCTTGAGAATGAACACACACCTCTTGCTGACTCTCAGTCTTACGCAGTGTGTGAAAAAAAAGGCTGCTGTTCTCCCGCGTTCGGATATAAACACGCGCGCGCGCGCGCGCGCACACACACACACACACACACACACACACACACACACACACACACACACACGCACGCGCGCACAGAGAGAGAGAGAGAGAGAGAGAGAGAGAGAGAGAGAGAGAGAGAGATACAAACACGGAGAGAGAGACACACACAGAGAGACAGACAGACAGTCCCAGAGAGAGAGACAGACAGACACGAAGACAGAGAGAGAGACAGGCAGACGCGAAGAGAGAGAGAGGAGAGAGAGAGAGAGAGACAGACAGACAGACAGACAGACAGACACAGACACGGAGAGACAGACAGAGAGAGGGAGAGAGGGAGAGAGAGACAGAGAACGATCCTAATAGTTCCTTAGGACTGCGTGCGTACTTTGTTTTGAATTTCATTGTGCAGAAATTAACATTCCCGGCACCTCTATCCCTAAGCGTCTCATCCAAGCTTTAAATTAACGTCAAATCGATCAGAGCAAGCTTCGGCTGACGACGCACGAAATGCCAAAGGGCACACCGTTCGGCAGTTTGTCCTCAAATCGACCCCGCATGTCACAATGACCCACGCGACGACAGCAAATCCAGGTGGGGTCTGATATTATATGGCGCCAGACACAGGGGTATTGAACCACCAGGGACAGCGTCATCACCTTAGCAGATCATCACCTTAGCAGAAAACAGCACACACACAAAAAAAAAAAAAAAAAAAAAAGAGGAGGGGGGGAGAAAAATAAACAAAAAATTAGAAAAGAAAGAAAAAGGGGGAAAAAAAAAAAAACGGAAAAAGAGAGAGAGAAAAAAAGACGTAGAAAACCAGCTCCAGCATTACTCTGACCACACCATTAGGGCGGCCAACTACCTCCTGTCTCCAGCATTACTCTGACCACACCATTAGGGCGGCCAACTACCTCC
>CM065747.1:5133177-5135677 GCA_033310375.1 Conus canariensis
CACAAGAACTACGCATGGTCTACTATCATGACGGACAGGCAGGGAGTCAGACTTGTCAACACAGATCAACCACAGTCAGTGGAATGCGCTGAATCCCAGCGATGCAGATTTGCGGGCAGTTCGTTTCCAAACTCAGGGAGCCTACTAATGAAAGGACCTCTGACCGTTCAATTCTGTCCACCATAAACACTATTCTCCACTGAAGAAGAACGTCACGATAACGAATCCTGACATTAAAGCGTTTACAATTAATGATAATATCGCTCATGGATTCCAGAAATCAATAACAGCAGGGAAAAGACCCTAAAGATCACAGTACACCAAATCTTCCTTTCCGTCAAAAAGGACTGCTGAAACCGAAAAGCTTACGTTGGTTCCCTTCTAAAATGTTGACGCGGTAGTCCTAGACAACATATTGCACTGGTCAGGAAACACAGGATTCCGACAGATGACCGACTGTACAGATGGTGACCTGAATGCCTTTGGAGATCAGTTGAATGTGACCATGAAATATTCAAAATATACTGTTCAAAAAAAGTTAAGGACCAACATTGAGAATGCATAAAAACTTTTAAAAATTCGCAAAAATTCAATTGTACCGCCTTTGTGGTCCAAACAAATTGAACCACACGCACAAATTGATAGTGAATGCGGCAACTGCAATTTTGTGGCACACATTACTCACGCGCCTTGAAAACCACGTGTCGCGACTTGTCATTTTTGGAACAAATTAGGGTGAATTTCTGATGTGTTTGGGATCCGAGGAGCATGTGCTGAATCAAAATCATGTGAAGCACGGGCTAAATCAGGCTGTAGGTCATAAAGTATGCTCAACCAAATGTCTTTAAAAGCCACTGTACTGGTGAAAAATGCAATGCAACTGCATGCCTCCACGTCGAAGACTGAACGAGCTGGATCGAGGAAGAGCAATAGGATGCTTTCAAGAAGGAGTTGCAGTCCGGGAAGTGGCACGGCGACTTGGGGTATCACACTCTGTTGTTATCAGACTCAGACAACGCTTTCAAGACACAAGAAGAGTGCAAGAACGACCACAGAGCAGCACGCCGAGTATGGTGCACGCAGCACGTGAGATGGATCCCACTGATAGACGGAACAGGGTCTGGAGACGCCGTGGGGAGCGTTTTGCAGAAGAAGCTGTCCTGGAAAGGAACCGCTATGGTGGGGGATCCGTTATGATTTGGGGCGGCATAAGCACACGCTACAGAACGGTTCTCTACAATGTGGCAGGGAACTTGAATGGTTTTCGCTACCAAACAGAGATTTTGCAACCCCTGTGCTGCCAGCCCTTCAACAGCTTGGACCTCAGGCAGTCTTTCAAGACGACAATGCATGGCCCCATCGCACCAGAGCAGTAAACACGTTTCTCCAAGCTGCTGTGTCAACAGAATGCAGTGGCCCGCAAACAGCCCAGACCTGAACCCCATCGAACATCTTTGGGATGAGCTGGGCCGGAGACTGCAGCAGCGTCGTCCTCCTCCTGCTAACCTGGGTCAGCTGTTTGAGTCACTCCAGCAGGAGTGGGCTGCTGTCCCCCAGGCCTTTCTGCGCACACTGGTGAACTCCATGCGACAACGCTGCTTGAATGCCTTGCCAATGACGGGGGACACACACGTTATTAACCATGACATTGAACAAACACTCCTCCTGTGACTTTCAAATTTGGGGGTGGGGGTGTTTGTACTGCGCTCGATTCCAGTTTGTTGATTCCTCGGACTTGTCATTGTCTTTACACACTTTTCACATATTCAATAAATTCATGTTACACTTGGAGATTGATCACTTCCCACTTTTCTTTTTTATAAGTCAGTGAAATGTTGGTCCTTAACTTTTTTTTAACAGTATACATGCATCACGTTACGAAAGATGCTTCGGCTTGTTGTTGACTGTTTCTGTATATTGTTGACTGTTTCTGTATATTTTTGTTAATATTTCACCACCTAAAAAAACGGAGAAATCCTGCGCAATGCAACCAACATTTATCGAGCAGATACATTTTTCCCCCCTTTTCCCCCTATTCTCTCTCTCTCTCTCTCTCTCTCTCTCTCTCTCTCTCTCTCTCTCTCTCTCTGCCCACACCTGTTTTCTGCAAAGATACACAACCCTACCACCACTTTTATTTTCCGTTGAGTCCAGTCCCAGTCCGCTGTTTGTGTCTGGACCACCATTTCAATGATTCGGGCGTTCTTCTCTTCCCCCATGTTCACTGAATGGTGAGATTCCCTTTTCTGCCACTATCTATACCACGGGCTGCACTGACCACTTTATTTCCGTTGAGTCCAGTCCCTGCCCCAGCCCGTTGTTTGTGTTTGAGGATGGAGTCCACGGAGCAGTAGTTGCTGTTTTTCGTGCCAAGCCAGCCGTTGAGCCTACCGCCATTGAGACCAGGGGGACAACGACTCTTTTTCTCTCTGGGTATTTGTTGATTTTGGCCTCCGCCGATTCCACTGTGCTAGCACTGACATCATATCAGCGGAGGCTG
>CM065747.1:5138177-5143177 GCA_033310375.1 Conus canariensis
TGCTATGACAGTGTGGCGACAGATGGTGACTCTTTTGCTATGACAGTGTGGCGACAGACGGTGATTCTTTTGCTATGACAGTGATGGCGACAGATGGTGACTCTTTTGCTATGACAGTGTGGCTGACAGACAATGACTCTTTTGCTATGACAGTGTGGCGACAGATGGTGACTCTTTTGCTATGACAGTGTGGCGACAGATGGTGTTCTTTTGCTATGACAGTGTGGCGACAGACGGTGATTCTTTTGCTATGACAGTGTGGCGACAGACAATGATTCGGTTACGGGCGTCATTGTCTGAGGGAGAAGCTTGTTTCATGCAAAATGAAAATGCTTGCTCCACCATCTTCTACCTCCATCCACCCTCCCCATTTCCCTGTCTGTTTGTCTGTCTGTCTGTCTCTTTCCCTCTCGGTCTCTGTCTGTCTTTCTGTGTGTCTGTGTGTGCGTCTCTGTCTCTCTCTCTCTGTCACTGTCTGTGTCTGTCTGTCTGTCTGTCTGTCTGTCTGTCTCTGTGTGTGTGTGTGTGTGTGTGTGTGTGTGTGCAATACGTTATAATGAGATTGCTTGCTATTTTCTATTTTAAAAAAAAATTGTTTTTCTTATTGCTGTGTTTAATTTTGTCAAATCGACGTCATTGTTCCTTTTGGTTATTGTCATTTTGAGGGCATAGTGTAAAAAAGCTTCCAGCTTATCTATTCACCCTCATTAAAGATTTCGAGTTTCGTCTTCTCTCCTCTCTCTCTCTCTCTCTCTCTCTGGCACACACATACACACAGACACACACATGCACGACACCCCCTCCCTCTACCTTTTCCTTCCCGTCCCCTCCACTCTCTCCTCTCTCTCTCTCTCTCTCTCTCTCTCTCTCTTGTGCGTGTGTGTGTGTGTATGTTGTGTGTGTTGTTGTGTGTGTGTGTGTGTGTGTGTGCGCGCGCGTGCATGCGCGCGCGCGCGCGCGTGTGTGTGTATGTGTGTAAGAGTGAATTCCCTTGAAATAACTTCGTTCAATGCCAGTGGAGCACGCAAAGGAGAACTTTCTTCAACGTGTCGTCTGTTGTGTTTCTGTTCTGAGATGGTCGCGTTTCAAACGTAACGTGGCTTTGGTCGAGTTTCAAGCTCTCGTATCAGCAGCTCAGATTAGAAGCAATCGATGTAATGTGATGTTTAGAAGTCGTTAGTCTATGTGTGTGTGTGTGTGTGTGTGTGTGTGTGTGTGTGTGTGTGTGTGGTGTGTTTGTGTGTGTTTTCCGTCTCTCTGATTCTGCCTCTGTCTGTCTATCCGTCTGTCTGTCTCTCTCTCTCTATCTCTCTCTCTCTCTCTCTCTCCTCTCTCTCTCTCTCTCTCCCTCCCTCTCCCTCCTCCCTCCCTCCCTCCTCTCTCCTCCCTCCCTCTCTCTCTCTCTCTCTCTGTATGTGTGTGTGTCTTCTGTGTGAATGAGTGAGTGAGTGAATATAAGTGTGTGTGTGTGTGTGTGTGTGTGTGTGTGTGTGTGTGTGTGTGTGTGTGTGTGTGTGTTCTTCAGTTTAACGTCCTTCCACTAAAAGTGATTCAGACAATATTATAGTGTAGAGTGAGCTTGATGTAAGGAATGAGAGAGATGCATTTTTTTTAGGGAGTGTAAGGGAGTGTAAGTTTTAAAGTGGTACGTAAGGAATGTAATCATAACCCTCCACCCCACCCTATTCATCAGAACATTTAACTTAAACTAAAATTGTAACTGTAACAATCACAAATGCTAAAGATAAATATTAAGTGAACAGCCTAATAAACATTTAGAAATAGATTTAAGAGTAGCAAAATTGTTCAATATACTAGATAGTGGTATAGGAGTCGATCCATCAACAAAACCCTCAATACCTGATTTATTAAAAAGCTCTTTTGTTTTGGGACAATGAATCAGTAAATGATTGACACTTATAGAATCCCCACACATACATTTAATATCTTTGCAATATTTTGTTTTAAACGAATTTAAACGAAGCCTATGGATTAGACTTTCAATCTCCCTGGATGAGAAAATAAATCTTTTGTATGATGTTATCCCATTGTTTTTGTCATTACATTTGATGCAATTGTTATAATAATACATGTCCGAGTTCCTCAGTGTTTTTGTCGCACTATCATGAGATGTTTTATTTATGATAGAGAAACATTGTCAGATCTAAGCGAACATTTATTGTTACTGTGCCGCTAAGGTTTTGAGCTGCCTTTTTTGCAACTTTGTCTACTTGTTCATTTGCCGATATACCACAATGAGAAGGCACCCAACAAAAAGTTTAATATTAATGCCTTTTTGGGAAAGAAGGTGTACTATATGATTAATTTCAGTTATCATACAACTAAACTTACAAACTACAACTAAGAATCGTACACATGAATTTGAAGACTTAATACCATTCAATGCTGCTTTTGAATCAGCGCATATTACGATTTGACTGTTATTTATGGGGAAATTCAAAATGAAATCTAATGATTTGAGTATAGCAAGTAATTCTGCGCTATATATAGACAGACTTTTACCAAGATGAAATAACTTTTCTATTTTTAAGCTAGGAATTATGAAAGCTGCTCCCGTGCTATTATCATCTAATACTGAGCCATCTGTGAATATTTTTAAGTGATGGTTGTACTGATTTTCTAAGTGAGTGTAGACAAAATTTCTCAAAATGTTGGGAGAATCCTTTTTAGTTAAATTATTGTAGTCAATGTCAAAGGAAGCTTTTGATTGTACCCATTTTGGAATGGGTGAAAACGTAGGTTTTCCGGCGATATTATTTTTATCTATTTTTGTATCTTTTAGAAGATCTGAGGAAAATGAATAGATAGATTTTGTGGATTGTATATATTGTGCACGTTTTCCAAAATCCTTTTCCGAATCTAAACATACCTCTTCTGAGCAAAAATTTTTTTTGTGAGGAACTTTTTAAGATGAATTTTAAAGTAGAAGCTTTTCTAATTTCAGATAGAGGTAGAACTCCTACTTCGTTGTATGTCCCTAAGTTTGACGTATGTGTGGGTACCCCTAGGGCAATTTTGAAGGCTTTGCAATCAGTGCTCTGAAGTTTATTTAGGAGATATTTAGGTGCATTAAAAATACTTCCTGAGCATATGTAAGTCTTGAGCGTACAAGGGCAGTTGCTAGAACAGTTAAACTGTTAGTGTCTTGCCCCCAAGATTGTTTACTGACAATTTTAAGGAAATTCAGACTTTTTCTTGCTTTATTTAAAATATGGTCAATATGAGTATTCCATGTTAGTTTACTACTTAGGATTACACCTAAGAATTTAACGCTTTTAACATAGTGTGTGTGTGTGTGTGTGTGTGTGTGTGTGTGTGTGTGTGTGTGTGTGTGTGTGTGTGTGTTCTGTCAGTACAACCCAAGGTTACTATGAAAACAAAAACTCGCTTAAAAGTGGTTTCAGTCAATCTGTGTGTGTGTGTGTGTGTGTGTGTGTGTGTGTGTGTGTGTGGTGTGTGTGTGTGTGTGTGTGTGGAGAGAGAGAGAGAGAGAGAGTAAAAATATTTTCTCTTCAATTGAAATGCACATCTTTTAGATTGTCTTGTTTCTTAACATTACTTTGTATCTATTTATTCATTTAGTCTATTTGTAGTATATTTCGGTGTTCTAATAACAGGACACTCTTCAAGTGATTTGTCCGAGGCTGTTGAAGGCTGCGTGGTTGGTGTGCAGTTTTTCAGTGCCCTGTTTCTGTTTGAAATCCGTCCTTTTATTCGTTTCATCTTTTCACTCTTTTTTTTTTTTTTTTCGGTGTCGGTTTCTTCTATTGTTTTTCACTCTTGCTTTACTAACTTCCAGTGAGCTTACCCACTTTTTTATTTTCAAGTTTTCTTGTTAGGGAAAACCCGCCGCAGAACGAACAACACAAATTCAATCTGAGAAAAACAACAGCAAAAACAAAACAAGGGAAAAAAACCCCACTCACAAACATGAGCAATTAATCAGATAGCTTTAGAACCCACCATCGGCTCCCCCTCCCCCCCCTTCCTCCCCCCCCCCTCCCCCCCTTGATCGTTGCTGTGTTGATCCCGTTCGTCTTTCTTATAATGATCAGAGTCACGTTCACGTGTCTGACAATTATGCCAATTTAGTGCAGACATCCCTAATCCCCAGTTGAGGTGGGGTTTCATTACAAAAAAAAAAAAAAAAAAAAAAAAAAAAAAAACACCTGGCTATTAATTTTGTTGTTTTTTAGTTGTTTTTTTTCTTTTTAATGTAAGCTGCATGTTTCCTTCAATTCTTCTCTGTCCGTCCGTCTCGTTTGTCTGTCTGTCAATCTGTCTGAAACGCTGCCTGTCAATTTGTGTGTCTTTCCGGTGTGTGTGTGTGTGTGTGTGTGTGTGTGTGTGTGTGTGTGTGTGTGTCTGCCTTGTCGTTCCTGTCTGTCTGTCTGTCTGTCTGTCTGTCTGTCTTCTGTCTCTCTCTCTCTGTACATCTGTGTTCTTTTCATTGTACTGTCCCTGTCTCTCTCTGCCTCTGTCTGTCTGCCTGTCTGTCTGTCTGTCTGTCTGTCTGTCTGTCTGTCTCTCTCTGCTGTACATCTGTGTTCTTTTCATTGTACTGTCCCTGTCTCTCTCTGCCTCTGTCTGTCTGCTTCTGTCTGTCTGCTTCCTGTCTGTCTGTCTGTCTGTCCTCTCTTCTCTCTCTTCTCTCTCTCTGCTGTACATCTGTGTTCTTTTCATTGTACTGTCCCTGTCTCTCTCTGCCTCTGTCGTCTGTCTGCCTGTCTGTCTGTCTGTTGCTGTCTGTCTCTCCTTTCCTCTTCTCTCTCTCTGCTGTACATCTGTGTTCTTTTCATTGTACTGTCCCTGTCCTCTCTGCTCGTCGTTGCCTGTCTGTCTTCTGTCTGTCTGTCTGTCTGTCTCTCTCTCTCTGCTGTACATCTGTGTTCTTTTCATTGTACTGTCCCTGTCTCTCTCTGCCTCTGTCTGTGCTGTCTGTCTGTTGCCTGTCTGTCTGTCTGTCTGTCTCTCTCTCT
>CM065747.1:5150677-5158177 GCA_033310375.1 Conus canariensis
TGATGCTGCTCTTTTTAAAATTTTCCAAGATATGTTGTAGTCTATGTTTTTTTCTTTAAGTTTCCAAATGTATTTACTCAATTCTGTTTGGTTTTTGTATCTTTCTTTGTTGAATGATTGTTTATGGTTTGCATATCTAGTTTTGAATTGGTTTTCCGTGATACCTACATATGTTTCTTTTGCGTTCTCTGATGTTACAGTGGCTTGGTACACAATGTTGTTATAAAGGCATTTGTTGCTTAGGGGGCACTGTTCTTTTTTGGTACAGTTACAAGATTTCCTTTCGTTACCCTCCTTTTTTTTCTGTGCTGCTTTTCATTTTGTTTGCTGAATCGATGGCATTTTTAAGGTTCGGCATACATGAATATGATAATTTGATGTTGTTTTTGTTGAATATCTTAAATAATTTATGGTCTTTTGGGAAAGATGATGTCAAGATTTTAAAGAATTCTTTCCCTACATTTGTTTTAACTCTTGCATCATATGGGGGATTGTACCATATGATATTCCTTTTCCTGTTCTTTCTGCATCTTTTTGTATCATTGTCTGGATCGTATCTTAGTTTGTAATTGTAGCCACTTGTATGTAACGCCTCTTGGTATTCAGCTGTAGCGTTGTTGAATACTGTTTCGTTACATGACAAATTGGATAGTCTTTTATTTATGCTTTTGGGTATTGTTTTCAGTATGGAGGGTGGGTGATTGCTTTTGATGTTTACATAAACAGGCGTGTCATTTGGTTTCTTGTATGGTTTATATGTGTGTTGGTTGAGGTCTAACGTTATGTCTAAATAGTTCACTATCTTTTTGTTTGCTTCTATTGTGATTTTTAAGTTTTGGTTGTGGAAAATTTTACACAATTCTTTTTTCTTATTTTCAATATTTCTAATATTGAAAATAAGAAAAAAGAATTGTGTAAAATTTTCCACAACCAAAACTTAAAAATCACAATAGAAGCAAACAAAAAGATAGTGAACTATTTAGACATAACGTTAGACCTCAACCAACACACATATAAACCATACAAGAAACCAAATGACACGGCTGTTTATGTAAACATCAAAAGCAATCACCCACCCTCCATACTGAAAACAATACCCAAAAGCATAAATAAAAGACTATCCAATTTGTCATGTAACGAAACAGTATTCAACAACGCTACAGCTGAATACCAAGAGGCGTTACATACAAGTGGCTACAATTACAAACTAAGATACGATCCAGACAATGATACAAAAAGATGCAGAAAGAACAGGAAAAGGAATATCATATGGTACAATCCCCCATATGATGCAAGAGTTAAAACAAATGTAGGGAAAGAATTCTTTAAAATCTTGACATCATCTTTCCCAAAAGACCATAAATTATTTAAGATATTCAACAAAAACAACATCAAATTATCATATTCATGTATGCCGAACCTTAAAAATGCCATCGATTCAGCAAACAAAATGAAAAGCAGCACAGAAAAAAAGGAGGGTAACGAAAGGAAATCTTGTAACTGTACCAAAAAAGAACAGTGCCCCCTAAGCAACAAATGCCTTTATAACAACATTGTGTACCAAGCCACTGTAACATCAGAGAACGCAAAAGAAACATATGTAGGTATCACGGAAAACCAATTCAAAACTAGATATGCAAACCATAAACAATCATTCAACAAAGAAAGATACAAAAACCAAACAGAATTGAGTAAATACATTTGGAAACTTAAAGAAAAAAACATAGACTACAACATATCTTGGAAAATTTTAAAAAGAGCAGCATCATACAACAACATTTCAAAAAAATGCAATCTATGCCTAACAGAGAAATACATTATACTATGTAAACCACAGTTGGCAACTCTAAATGTTAGAACAGAAATGGTTAACAATTGCAGACACAGATGGAAGTT
Source organism: Conus canariensis (assembly GCA_033310375.1). NCBI lineage: Eukaryota > Metazoa > Mollusca > Gastropoda > Neogastropoda > Conidae > Conus > Conus canariensis. Next base: position 5,152,574 of record CM065747.1, read on the forward strand.
CCTATCAGCGAAAAAAACCAACACCTGAGAAACACATGTAGCACGGGAAAAAACAACAGCAAACCAGCTAGCTATATATATACGTGGCACTGGCAACACAAGCTCATCACATCCTGACGACCGCACAGCGTGAAACAAATTTGTAGATGTTTTTAGAAGCTTGATTTTAACTTGCTTTTAATATAACAATATATTATATATATATATAATATATATATATATATATATATATATATATAAACAGACCCGAGCCACCGACACCAGCTGAGGCAGAAGACCCATCCCTCCTGCTCCCAATCAACACCGATGACTTCACTGAAGAGGAGATCAGAACAGCCGTCAAGACATTAAAGAATAGTAAGTCCCCTGGGTTCGACGGAATAACAGCGGAAATGCTCAAAGGTGGTGGTGACTGCATCGTCTCTTGGATGTGCAGTCTCTGTAACCAGGCCTGGAACTCTGGCGTCATCCCAGAGGACTGGAAGAATGCCAAAGTCGTCTGTATTTAAAAAAAAAAGGCAACCTCTCAGAGTGCGACAACTGGAGAGGAGTTACTCTACTGTCGATACCAGGGAAAGTGTACTGCCAGGTCATCCTCAACCGACTGCGCGACGTAGTGGACAATGAGCTCAGGGAACAACAAGCAGGCTTCCGCCCCAAACGATCCTGTGCGGAACAGATCTTCACACTAAGACAGATCATCGGGAAGTGTGGAGAGCACCAAGTACCCCTGGCCATCAGCTTCACTGACTTCTCCAAAGCGTTTGACAGTGTCCACAGACCATCATTGTGGAAAATCATGAAAACCTACGGCATCCCAGAGAAAGTTGTGTCGGCCATTGAGCAGATATACATAAACTCCAAGTGCAGAGTTAGGACGGAAGATGGCTACAGTGATTGGTTTGAAGTTGTCACTGGAGTAAGACCAGGTTGTATCCTCTCCCCTCTCCTCTTTGCAATTGCCACTGACTGGGTTCTGAAACACGCAACCCAAGGAAAGGGAATCAAGTGGATAGAAGGGAACAGCCTTTCAGATCTGGATTTTGACGATGACATTGCCGCTCTTGCAAGCACCACTCAAGATCTGTAGGTGCTTGTAGACAACATCATCAAGTTTGCACGTAACATTGGTTTCATCATCAGTGCCAAAAAGACTAAGAACATATGCTTACCGGTAAACACCAAGGGCCAACAGACGTTCTCATCGACCAAAAACAAGTGGAAGTAGTAGAGAACTTTACATACCTAGGCAGCTCTATCAACAACGCCAATGACCTCGACCATGAACTGAAGTGTCGTACTGGGAAGGCAACATCAGCATTCAAACAGCTGAACAAAATATGGAACAGCAAGAAATTCTCCCTTGGAATCAAACTGAAATTTTATAACTCCGGTGTGATTTCAACGTTGTTATATGGCTGTGAAACCTGGCAACTGAAGACCACCCAGGAGAGGAAACTTGACGCTTTTGACACCAAGTGCCTATATAAGATCTTGGGCATCAAATGGTCAGACTTTATACCAAATGAAGAGGCCAGGGAGAGGTCCAAACAGCTCCCCGTGTCAACCATCGTCTGCAGACGGTGCCTCCACTGGCTGGGTCATGTCTTAAGATTACCCTCTTCAAGACCTGCAGATTAGGCCATTAAATGGACCCCAGCAGGCCAGAGAAAAAGAGGACGACCCAGGATGAGCTGGCGACAGACAGTGGAGAGAGACCTCCGACTCGTTGACAGAGGATGGAGTCACACTAGCAAACTGGCTGAGGACCGTGCACAGTGGAGCGCCTTTGACTGCCTCATGCGTCGCAAGACGCGGGAGCATCTAAGTCTAAGTAATGTTTTTCTCCTCTCTTCTTTTTCATCTTCTTCCCCACCTCCACTCTGTCCTCTGTCTGTCTGTCTGTCTGTCTGTGTCTGTCTGTTCTGTCTGTCTCTCTCTCTCTCTCTCTCTCTCTCTCTCTCTCTCTCTCCTCTCTCTCTCTCTCCTGTCAAGCTCAAGATCTCTTTATGTCTTTTCTTCTCATACACGGGAATCCGAAGCACGCGCGCGCGCGCGCGTGTGTGTGTGTGTGTGTGTGTGTGTGTGTGTGTATGAGACAGGGAGAGAGAGAGAAAGAAAAAGACAGACAGACAGACAGACAGAGGGACAGACAGACAGACAGACAGACAGATAGGCAGGCAGGCGGGCAGACAGACAGACAGGGAGAGAGAACGAACATTCAATTCATGTCGTGTTTCGCCCAGTCAACCACAAGGGCCCTATCAGGTCTGTCACCTTGTCACAGTCACCCTCTACACAGATTTTGTTGTTGTTGTTGTTGTTGTTGTTGTTGTTGTTGTTGTTGTTAATCGCGCACACAGGAGTCATTAAAACGGATTCTACAAAAACACGCTGAAAGTATCCCCCCCCCCCTCCCCCCGCCGAATCTTAGATCATATGAAAACTTCATCTCTCTCAGGACACCAGGTGGGACACATGATTTTCATAGTCGGTTGTACAATGCTTCTGTCTGGCATCGTGTCAGAGCCAACACTGTACAACGAATGGAATCTCACGTGGGATGCACCCACGGACCTTCTTCGCCTGCTGAGACAGACGAGAGGGTGGAAAAGGAGAAGCCCAGGGGTAATGAGCACAAAAGTGGTTTTTTTTCTTCTGCACCGCTCCCGATGGCACATGTAACAACTCTCCCAGGACTGGACGGGTTTGAAAGAGTCTGTTATCCGTCTGCCTGATCCAGCGTTCTTGCCAGGAGTCTATGACGTAGGTGTGAGCTTTAGGTTTCAGGTTGATGTGAGAGACAGGGAATCTGCCGAACTGTTTCTTTGCGTCCTTCTTGGTGAGTTCAGGTTGATATGAGAGACAGGGAGTCTGCTCAACTGTTTCTTTGCGTCCTTCTTGGCGAGTTCAGGTTGATGTGAGAGACAGGGAGTCTGCTCAACTGTTTCTTTGCGTCCTTCTTGGCGAGTTTACCAACCACCTCATCGCCTCCAATGCCGACATGACCGAGTACCCAACCAAAGCCTACGACGGTAAAGCAAAACCCCAACCAAAACGTATGTGGTAAAGCAAAACCTATGTCGTAAAGCAAAACCTACATACAAAACCTATATCGTGAAGTAAAACCTATATCGTGAAGCAAAGCCTACGACAGTAAAGCAAAACCCCAACCAAAGCCTATGTCGTAAAGCAAAACCTATGTCGTGAAGCAAAACCTATGTACAAAACCTATATCGTAAAGCAAAACCTATATCGTGAAGCAAAACCTATATCGTAAAGCAAAACCTATATCGTGAAGCAAAACCTTTGTCGTAAAGCAAAACCTATGTTGTAAAGCAAAGCCTATGTCGTAAAGCAAAACCTATCTTGTAAAGCAAAGCCTATGCAGTAAAGCAAAACCTGTCTACAAAAGATATATCGTAAAGTACACCCTACATCGTAAAGCAAACCCTATATCGTAAAGCAAAACCTATGTCGTAAAGCAAAATCGATGTCGTAAAGCAAAACCTATGCCGTAAAGCAAAATCGATGTCGTAAAGCAAAACCTATGTCGTAAGCACAAGATTTCAGAAAAAGGTGTGCATCTGAAACCAACTCTGAGGCTGAGGGTGCTGAAGGTTACGTCCAGCAATGGGCTCAATGGGCTCAATGGGCTCTAAAGCGGAAAGGGAGTCGGAGTGAATGAGGAAGTCTCTTGTGTTTTGATTCAGAGACCACTGGAAGCGTCGGGGCCAACGCTATGAGCTCAGCGTTGTAGACCGAACTGTCTGATGGAACGTGTTGACACGTCAGGACCAACGCTATGAGCTCAGCGTTGTAGACCGAACTGTCTGAGGGAACGTGTTGACACGTCAGGACCAACGCTATGAGCTCAGCGTTGTAGACCGAACTGTCTGATGGAACGTGGTGACACGTCAGGACCAACGCTATGAGCTCAGCGTTGTAGACCGAACTGTCTGAGGGAACGTGGTGACACGTCAGGACCAACGCTATGAGCTCAGCGTTGTAGACCGAACTGTCTGAGGGAACGTGGTGACACGTCAGGACCAACGCTATGAGCTCAGCGTTGTAGACCGAACTGTCTGAGGGAACGTGGTGACACGTCAGGACCAACGCTATGAGCTCAGCGTTGTAGACCGAACTGTCTGAGGGAACGTATTGACACGTCAAGACCAACGCTATGAGCTCAGCGTTGTAGACCGAACTGTCTGATGGAACGTGGTGACACGTCAGGACCAACGCTATGAGCTCAGCGTTGTAGACGGAACTGTCTGAGGGAACGTGGTGACACGTCAGGACCAACGCTATGAGCTCAGCGTTGTAGACTGAACTGTCTGAGGGAACGTGGTGACACGTCAGGACCAACGCTATGAGCTCAGCGTTGTAGACTGAACTGTCTGAGGGAACGTGGTGACACGTCAGGACCAACGCTATGAGCTCAGCGTTGTAGACGGAACTGTCTGAGGGAACGTGGTGACACGTCAGGACCAACGCTATGAGCTCAGCGTTGTAGACTGAACTGTCTGAGGGAACGTGGTGACACGTCAGGACCAACGCTATGAGCTCAGCGTTGTAGACTGAACTGTCTGAGGGAACGTGGTGACACGTCAGGACCAACGCTATGAGCTCAGCGTTGTAGACTGAACTGTCTGAGGGAACGTGGTGACACGTCAGGACCAACGCTATGAGCTCAGCGTTGTAGACTGAACTGTCTGAGGGAACTTGGTGACACGTCAGGACCAACGCTATGAGCTCAGCGTTGTAGACTGAACTGTCTGATGGAACGTGGTGACACGTCAGGACCAACGCTATGAGCTCAGCGTTGTAGACTGAACTGTCTGAGGGAACGTGGTGACACGTCAGGACCAACGCTATGAGCTCAGCGTTGTAGACTGAACTGTCTGAGGGAACGTGGTGACACGTCAGGACCAACGCTATGAGCTCAGCGTTGTAGACTGAACTGTCTGATGGAACGTGGTGACACGTCAGGACCAACGCTATGAGCTCAGCGTTGTAGACCGAACTGTCTGAGGGAACGTGGTGACACGTCAAGACCAACGCTATGAGCTCAGCGTTGTAGACTGAACTGTCTGAGGGAACGTGGTGACACGTCAGGACCAACGCTATGAGCTCAGCGTTGTAGACCGAACTGTCTGAGGGAACGTGGTGACACGTCAGGACCAACGCTATGAGCTCAGCGTTGTAGACCGAACTGTCTGAGGGAACGTGGTGACACGTCAGGACCAACGCTATGAGCTCAGCGTTGTAGACCGAACTGTCTGAGGGAACGTGGTGACACGTCAGGACCAACGCTATGAGCTCAGCGTTGGAGACCGAACTGTCTGAGGGAACGTGGTGACACGTCAGGACCAACGCTATGAGCTCAGCGTTGTAGACTGAACTGTCTGAGGGAACGTGGTGACACGTCAGGACCAACGCTATGAGCTCAGCGTTGTAGACTGAACTGTCTGAGGGAACGTGGTGACACGTCAGGACCAACGCTATGAGCTCAGCGTTGTAGACCGAACTGTCTGAGGGAACGTGGTGACACGTCAGGACCAACGCTATGAGCTCAGCGTTGTAGACGGAACTGTCTGAGGG
>CM065747.1:5163177-5170677 GCA_033310375.1 Conus canariensis
AAACAGTACACACAACAGACAGACAATCAGTAAACACAACAGACACACAAACAGTATACACAACAAACAGTATACACAACAGACACACAAACAGTATACACAACAAACAGTATACACAACAGACACACAAACAGTATACACAACAGACACACAAACAGTACACACAACGGGCACACAAACAATACACACAACAGACACACAAACAAAGAAAATCCCGTATCAGATTTCAAGAACATGGCGTACTGTTACAGTGCTTACATAATTTCGTTCTCCCTCGCACACACACACACACACACACACACACACACACACACACACACACACACACACACACACACACACACACACACACACACACAACTTTCCTTTGGGGGCAATCCATACGCCGAACATTGTACCCAGCTTCACGTGCGGCATCATCAAATGTCAAGCTGTCAAAAGATTCACAACAGAGACAGAGACGGCGATGCCAAACTTTCGGCGGTTCTCGAGTTGACGCATTGACACGTAGGCCAGACACACTGTAAACACTCGATAAACACGTTGTGTAGACAGCTTTGCTTTCAGTGAAACTGAAAATAAAGAATATGTAAGTTTCTTCTATACGCTTGTTTATTTGTTTCTTTTTAGTTGTTGTTGTCGTTATTGTTGTCGTCGTCTATGTTGTTGTTGTTGGTGTAGTGGTGGTAATGGCGGCGGCTGTGGTTGTTGATGATAATATTTTTACTCATACTCCAGTTCGTGAAAAGACGTAAAAATATATGCATCACCAAACACAATAACGACATATACAGACACTTAGAGGGGCGCGCGCGCACGCACACACACACACACACACACACACACACACACACACACACACACACACACACACACACGCACACGCACACACACCACCATCACCACCACCACCACCACCACCACCACTCCCATATACACCACACACACACACACACACACACACACACACACACACACACACACACACACACACACACGCACACACACATACACACACATACACACACACTCACAAATGATTGCACACACTCATACTACTTTCATCATACACTCTATCACTACAAACCGTCTGAAATCACTTTATGTGGGAAGACTTTAAACGGAAGAACTACCACCACCACCACCACCACTACCAAACTCACCCCCACATACAACACACACACACACACACACACACACACACACACACACACACACACACACACACACAACACACACACACACACACACACACACACACACACTCTCTCTCTCTCTCTCTCTCTCTCTCTCACACACACACACACACACACACACACACACACACAACACACACACACACACACACACACACACACACACACACACACACACACACTCCCACACACACACACACACACACACACACACACACACACAACACACACACACACACACACACACACACACACACACACACACACACACACACACGTGCGGGGAGGCGTATTCCAGAGACTATTTCAACCAGTTTTCCTTTCTAATACCAAGTCCTCCCAACTGTCGACGGAAGCCACGATGGCCAGTGAAGAGAGGGAATCACGTAGTTCTAAGCGGAAAATGAACAAACGCTGTAAAAACATCTCCTCTCCAGCGACTTTGGTCAAGCACAAACAGTGTTGCAGGCTAGAAAACATCGGATTACACCTTGGAAACCACCACGGTGGCTGACCTCCGCGGGGTCACTCAGACATTAATCCCCTCTTGGGAGTTATTCGTAGGTGGAAGTGTGGGGGGCGGGGTTGGGGGGGGAGGGACTGGGAGGATTTGTGGAGGTGGGGTGGACAGATTTTTCGTTTTATGTTGGGAGAGAGAGAGAGAGAGAGAGAGAGAGAGAGAGAGAGAGAGAGACAGACAGACAGACAGACAGACAGACAGACAGACAGACAGACAGACAGACAAAAAACCTCAGACAGACGGACACGTACACACGCAAAGAGACGGAAAGACAGACAAAAAGAAAAAGAAAAAAAAGAGACAGAATGTCATACAGACAGACAGACAGGCAGACAGACACAAATAACACCATCATCACCAACATCAACACCACTACCGCCACCACAAACAACAACAACAACAACAAAAGCAGAAAGAGTCTGAGAAACAGAGAAACCCAGTGATTATTGCAAAGACCAACACACGCGTGAAAGATAATCCTTCTGAACTTACACATAGTGTGTGTGTGTGTGTGTGTGTGTGTGTGTGTGTGTGTGTGTGGTGTGTGTGTGTGTGTGTGTGTGAATGCGTGCGTGCGTGCGTATGCGCGCGCGTGCGTACGTGCATGCGTGTATGAATGGATCTATGTCTGTAAGTCTGTGTCTGTGTGCATCTGTGTGCAGTAGTGTGTGTGTGTGTGTGTGTGTGTGTGTGTGTGTGTGTGTGTGTGTGTGTGTGTGTGTGTATGTGTGTGTGTGTCTCAGTGTGTGACCAAACGTCTAAACACCAGGATAGAAAGCGGATGTGACAGAGCAGGTGAAGTAGGGAGGTTAGAGAGTGGGCAACAGGCCAGCGGGGCGGTCACCGTGAACTGTGTACACCAGATAAGGCCACTGGCACTAGCGGACAAGCTGACCCAACCTGCGGCCTGTGTGTTGCCCATGCCCTTCCTCTACTCCCCACTGAGTCTCGCCTACCTAACCCTCTTGACTGTACCACACGTTCGCTTGTTGAACCTCCCCTCTGTGATTCATGGTTCAAACAGACTAAAAGTAAAACGGCGGCGAGGGTAGGGGGGGGGGGGAGAGAGAGAGAGAGAGAGAGAGAGAGGAGAGAGAGAGAGAGAGAAAAGACAGAGACAGAGACAGACAGACAGACAGACAGACAGAAAAAGAACTTGTAAGTGTTAGAGAGAGGGACGCATGCGTGGAGAAGATTTCTAAGTTACTTTTTTGGGTAATAAGTGAGTTCAAACAAGCACGCAAACAACGACAGAAGAAAAGATGTAACAAGAAACAAACAGCACCATTACAATCATCAACGTCAGCTTGGTGCATGTAGCAAACATAATGCTCCCCACAGCAGGAACTAGAGAAGGACAGCTGAGAAAGGGAGGTGAGCGGGGGGGGGGGGGGGGGGGGGGGGGGGATGCAAGGCTGTTAAACGTATTGACGCAGATTCAACACGTGGAGTGGACATGTTAAAGATCGACAGAAGCTAATGAACAGCCACCCAGACTTGATACACCCCTCACCACATCATGCACTCACCCTTATTCCCTTCTCACCAGTGTGTGTGTGTGTGTGTGTGTGTGTGTGTGTGTGTGTGTGTGTGTGTGTGTGTGTGTGTGTTGTTAGTAAATATGATTTGGGTTCCTGAATCTTGAATTCAGACAGCATTTAGTAACTTACAAGAGCAAGACTCATAAATCATACGCGATCAGATACGTTACTCATCTTAAACTCATTCACGAACGCACGCATACCCTAATGCATTGTTCCTCTCATTTACACACACACACACACACACACACACACACACACACACACACACACACACACGCATATTGGCCGCATTGCACCCCCCCCCCCCCACACACACACACACACACACCTCCCTTCCCCAGCTGTCCTTCTCTAATTCCTACTTTGGGGAGCATTACGTTTGTTACACGCAAAAAGCTTACGTTGATGATTGTAATGGTGCTGTTTCTTTCTTGTTAAACCTTTTTTTCTTCTATCGTTGTTTGCGTGTTTGTTTGAACTCAGTTATTACACAGAGGAGTAACTTATAAATCTTCTCCCACTTTCACGCATTTTGTCAGAAAATTAAAATGGAAAAATTGGCAGACCCAGGAAATGATAGAGAGACTAAGATTAAGATTAAGATTAAAATTATAGTCCCGTCAACAGCAAAGGTTATCTCAGGACTGTCACCACGTTTCAAACTACCACGTATGATAGAGAGACAAGGAATACTAACAATGGTGATGACGGAGAGACAAGGAATACTAACAAAGGTAATGACAGAGAAAGGAATACTAACAAAGGTAATGACAGAGAAAGGAATACTAACAAAGGTAATGACAGAGAAAGGAATACTAACAAAGGTAATGACAGAGAGACAAGGAATACTAACAAAGGTAATGACAGAGAAAGGAATACTAACAAAGGTAATGACAGAGAGACAAGGAATACTAACAAAGGCAAGGACAGAGAAAGGAATACTAACAAAGGCAAGGACAGAGAAAGGAATACTAACAAAGGCAAGGACAGAGAAAGGAATACTAACAAAGGCAAGGACAGAGAAAGGAATACTAACAAAGACAAGGACAGAGAGACAAGGTATACTAACAAAGACAATGACAGAGAGACAAGGTATACTAACAAAGGCAATGACAGAGAGACAAGGAATACTAACAAAGACAATGACAGAGAGACAAGGAATACTAACAAAGACAATGACAGAGAGACAAGGTATACTAACAAAGACAATGACAGAGAGACAAGGAATACTAACAAAGGCAAGGACAGAGAAAGGAATACTAACAAAGGCAAGGACAGAGAAAGGTATACTAACAAAGACAAGACAGAGAGACAGGAATACTAACAAAGACAATGACAGAGAGACAAGGAATACTAACAAAGGAATGACAGGAGACAAGGAATACTAACAAAGGCAATGACAGAGAGACAAGGAATACTAACAAAGGACAATGACAGAGAGACAAGGAATGGTAACAAAGGCAATGACAGAGAGACAAGGAATACTAACAAAGGTAATGACAGAGAGACAAGGAATACTAACAAAGACAATGACAGAGAGACAAGGTATACTAACAAAGGTAATGACAGAGAGACAAGGAATAATAACAAAGACAATGACAGAGAGACAAGGTATACTAACAAAGACAAGGACAGAGAGACAATGTATACTAACAAAGACAATGACAGAGAGACAAGGAATGCTAACAAAGGTAATGACAGAGAGACAAGGTATACTAACAAAGACAATGACAGAGAGACAAGGAATGCTAACAAAGGCAATGACAGAGAGACAAGGTATACTAACAAAGGTAATGACAGAGAGACAAGGAATACTAACAAAGACAATGACAGAGAGACAAGGAATACTAACAAAGACAATGACAGAGAGACAAGGAATACTAACAAAGACAATGACAGAGAGACAAGGTATACTAACAAAGACAATGACAGAGAGACGAGGAATACTAACAAAGACAATGACAGAGAGAGAAGGAATACTAACAAAGGTAATGACAGAGAGACAAGGAATACTAACAAAGGCAATGACAGAGAGACAAGGAATACTAACAAAGACAATGACAGAGAGACAAGGAATACTAACAAAGACAATGACAGAGAGACAAGGAATACTAACAAAGACAATGACAGAGGACAAGGTATACTAACAAAGGCAAGGACAGAGAGACAAGGTATACTAACAAAGACAATGACAGAGAGACAAGGTATACTAACAAAGACAATGACAGAGAGACAATGTATACTAACAAAGACAATGACAGAGAGACCAGGTATACTAACAAAGACAATGACAGAGAAAGGTATATTAACAAAGACAATGACAGAGAGACAAGGTATACTAACAAAGGCAATGACAGAGAGACAAGGTATACTAACAAAGACAATGACAGAGAAAGGTATACTAACAAAGGTGCAGATAGGGCTTTTGGTGCAGATCGCTCCACGCGTTATCTGCAAGTTACATGTGAGTACTTTACTTTTTTTATCATAATATTATCACAGAAAACTATACAACCTTGAAAATTATCTATCACGTGGAAAAAAGGAGCAATGTGAACGACAATGCTGTAGATGCACAGTCGAAGCCAGTGATATGCATCATGGTGTTTGGTACTCTCCCAGGTCCTAACCTAATTACAACCTTCAACCAAGAAGTCGCACTCACCAAAAAAACCAGCAACAGGCCGCCAACAGCGGCCGCAAGCGTAACAGGCGTAACACAAGCCGTCCCTACACCCCAAACAAAAGTGAATGATAAATAAGTCTTGCATCTTGAAGTGGCTGATAGTTGTGATGACGGAGGAGAAACAGGTAAAACAGACACACAGGCGTGCGAGCCTCTTCAATTACGCATGATTGATGGCATGGTGTGTATGGCTTTGCTAATTAACTCAAAACAAGATGCAAAGCATATAAAAGTACTCCAAGTTTATCTTGAACACGCATGAGATATTCCATAAAGAGGACAAACCGTTTGGGACCGTTATAGCCGTTAGTAACGGCTATTCTTGTAAACATAGGGCATCATCCGTGACCCATAATGAACATACCTACAAATTTTCAGAAAGATCGGCCAAGTACTTTCTGAGATATTCCATGAACAAGAAAAACCGTTATGGGCCGTTATAGCCGTTAGTAACGGATATAACGGTAAAATAAAACATCGGGCATCGTCCGTGACCCATAATGAACATACCTAGAGATTTTCAGAAAGATCGGCCAAGTAGTTTTGTCTGGAGCGAGTGGAACACATTTTGACCACGGACACACACACACACACACACACACACACACACACACACACACACACACACACACACAGAGCATTTCTTCGTTCCCATTGCAAAGTACTCCCTGTTCTATAAGAACTGGGAGTACAAAAACTAAGCAGACTGCAGCGTTACTGGAGATTCTCAGGCTGACAGAGATCCGGGGATTACTGAATAACGAACACGGAGGGTAACTTGTACTCCCATGATGGAGGAACACGCCCATAACTCCAAACGACTTCTACTTACGACCAAATCGCCAAGCAGAAATGACAATACAGAGCGCACAGAACAAACAAGGAAACATATCCCCGAAAAAATGATGTTCCAAGCCTGCTCGTTTGCCCTGTAGCTGACCCATTCACACAGCAACAACAGCTGGAGAACTTAACGAACACAAGTTGACATGCATTCAAGACTGGCGTAGCCTTTTCGATCTTGAATACAGTCAAACGAACACACAGACGAAAGATACAAAAACAGGTAACTTCGGTTTGACTGGTATTCCTGGGGGGTGTACAGGGATTACTGCTTAGTGCATAGCTGATAACTGGTGTTTACAGTCTGAAGAAGACACACTTCACGAACACTGAGTTGTTTGTTCTGCATGCTGTACTAGAAGTGTTACTGTGCATTTTCTTTTAAGGGTTTATCTTTATTTCAGCTTCATCAAATACAAAACCATGTCCACTTTTCAAGCAGTCGACGCTAAATCACAATACAGCCTTGACGATTTAAGACTGAAAGAGAATAAAGAAATGCTGTATTAAATGGATCGATCAAGATGCAGTTTGTCACATACATGTATTTGTGTTCTAGTGTTTCATGTCTGCAACACCTTTTCCCATTACTATTGATGTAAAAAAAAGTGTCGCTCAGGAGGGAAAAGTCACTCCCAACAGGAGTTGCAGTAATGCACCTTGTTCTGAATAAAACGTCACGTAGACTGTGATCGTAGGTAAACAAGGTCA
>CM065747.1:5175677-5178177 GCA_033310375.1 Conus canariensis
GAAAGTCACAGGAGGAGTGTTTGTTCAATGTCATGGTTAATAACGTGTGTGTCCCCCGTTATTGGCAAGGCATTCAAGGCAGCGTTGTCGCATGGAGTTCGCCAGTGTGCGCAGAAAGGCCTGGGGGACAGCAGCCCACTCCTGCTGGAGTGACTCAAACAGCTGACCCAGGTTAGCAGGAGGAGGACGACGCTGCTGCAGTCTCCGGCCCAGCTCATCCCAAAGATGTTCGATGGGGTTCAGGTCTGGGCTGTTTGCTGGCCACTGCATTCTGTTGACACCAGCAGCTTGGAGAAACGTGTTTATGCTCTGGTGCGATGGGGCCATGCATTGTCGTCTTGAAAGACTGCCTGAGGTCCAAGCTGTTGAAGGGCTGGCAGCACCAGGGGTTGCAAAATCTCTGTTTGGTAGCGAACATCCATTCAAGTTTCCTGCCACATTGTAGAGAACCGTTCTGTAGCGTGTGCTTATGCCGCCCCAAATCATAACGGATCCCCCACCATAGCGGTTCCTTTCCAGGACAGCTTCTTCTGCAAAACGCTCCCCACGGCGTCTCCAGATCCTGTTCCGTCTATCGGTGGGATCCAGGCAGAACCGCGACTCGTCTGTAAACATCACGTTAGCCCACTGTTCATGTGTCCATCTCACGTGCTGCGTGCACCATACTCGGCGTGCTGCTCTGTGGGCATCAGTCGAACGAGGTCTTATGGCTGGTCGTCGAGCACGGAGGTTAGCGGCGTGTAAGCGGTTTCGTATGGTCTGGTCACTGACAACAGTGTTGGTGGCATCTCTAAGGCGACGTCTGATGTTGTTTGCACTTGCTGTTCTTTCTTGTGTGGCCTGCCTTTCAATGTATCGGTCCTCTCGTGGTGTTGTTATTCTGGGTCGACCAGAGCGTGGTCGTTCTTGCACTCTTCCTGTGTCTTGAAAGCGTTGTCTGAGTCTGATAACAACAGAGTGTGATACCCCAAGTCTCCGTGCCACTTCCCGGACTGCAACTCCTTCTTGGAGCCATCCTATTGCTCTTCCTCGATCCAGCTCGTTCAGTCTTCGACGTGGAGGCATGCTGTTGCATTGCATTTTTCGCCAGTACAGTGGCTTTTAAAGACATTTGGTTGAGCAACTTTATGACCTACAGCCTGATTTAGCTCGTGCTTCACATGATTTTGATTCAGCACATGCTCCTCGGATCCCAAGCACATCGGAAATTCACCCCAATTTGTTCCAAAAATGACAAGTCGCGACACGTGTTTTTCAAGGCGCGTGAGAAATGTGTGCCACAAAATTGCAGTTGCCGCATTCACTATCAATTTGTGCGTGTGGTTCAATTTGTTTGGACCACAAAGGCGGTACAATTGAATTTTTGTGAATTTTTAAAAGTTTTTGTGCATTCTCAATGTTGGTCCTTAACTTTTTTTGAACAGTATATGGACAAGTACCAGGTGCGCATACCTGATACTGAAAGTGCGCGCTTTCTGGCCGCAATCTGAGGGCGTGGGTGTGACCTGCGCGCTCTTATCGGCTTCCCCCCCGGGTCAGGGAACTGAAACTGTTTGCTCGGCCAGGGCCAGGCTGAAGTAACAGGCTTACGTAGGCCACTGCCCTCCAGGATAGGGGGCCTGAAGGTGAAAGGTGAGGGAGGGAACGCTGGCTCCCGGCCAGCGGACGACACAACGGTCAGTCGGGTATTGAACTGTTGGAAGAATTGAGGTCAGTCAACGTCGTGTTTATTTGTTTTAGGCGTTTCATGATGTTGGTGTGCGCATGAGCCAGAGAGAGAGAGAGAGAGAGAGAGAGAGAGAGAGAGAGAGAGAGAGAGAGAGAGTGAGAGAGAGAGATAGAGCTGGGTGAGAGACAAGGGGGAAGGGGAGAGAGAGACAAGAAGACAGAGGGGATCGTTCGATTTAGGGCAAAGAAGTCATTCATGAGTATTTGTGAGCGTGTGTATGAGTGCTATGGTAGTCGTGGTGGTGGAGTGGAGAGAGAGAGAGAGGAGAGAGAGAGAGAGAGAGAGAGAGAGAGAGAGAGAGAGAGAGAGAGAGAGAGTCGAAGAAAGGGTGAGCGGAGGAGGGAGGTTCCGATTGCGTTCATGCATGTCTTAGATGTGGTTTGGATTTGTTATTGTCTTTGCTGTTCTTATCATCATCATCATCATCATCATCATCATCATCATCATCATCATTATCATCATCATCTTCTTCTTCTTCTTCTTCATTATCATTTTCTTTTTCTTCTGCTTATTATTATTATTATCATTGTTATTTCATTATTGTTATCATTATCATTATTAGCATTATTGTTATTATTATTATCATTATCATTATTATTATTATTATTATCATCATCATCATTACACGTCCGGAAGGGAAAACAGGAGGTATGGCGGTGTCTGATTCGGGAGGTAACTATGAGCGCTGTTCATAATGGCTGAAAACATATAATTACACAAAATGGGAAAAAAAAATTAACAAAAATAAATAAAACGGTATAGCCATGACAT
>CM065747.1:5183177-5185677 GCA_033310375.1 Conus canariensis
TCTCAGCAAGCAAGCCAGGGACCAGTTTTGGCCAGTCTCGTCACACCACATAGTACGAACCATCCTGCCATCTCAGCAAGCAAGCCAGGGACCAGTTTTGGCCAGTCTCGTCACACCACATAGTACGAACCATCCTGCCATCTCAGCAAGCAAGCCAGGGACCAGTTTTGGCCAGTCTCGTCACACCACATAGTACGAACCATCCTGCCATCTCAGCAAGCAAGCCAGGGACCAGTTTTGGTTCGCGTCACACCACATAGTACGAACCATCCTGCCATCTCAGCAAGCAAGCCAGGGACCAGTTTTGGCCAGTCGCGTCACACCACATAGTACGAACCATCCTGCCATCTCAGCAAGCAAGCCAGGGACCAGTTTTGGCCAGGGACCAGTTTTGGCCAGTCGCGTCACACCACATAGTACGAACCATCCTGCCATCTCAGCAAGCCAGGGACCAGTTTTGGCCAGGGACCAGTTCTGGCCAGGGACCAGTTTTGGCCAGTCTCGTCACACCACATAGTACGAACCGTCCTGCCATCTCAGCAAGCAAGCCAGGGACCAGTTTTGGCCAGGGACCAGTTTTGGCCAGGGACCAGTTTTGGCCAGGGACCAGTTTTGGCCAGTCTCTTTTCCCCCGCCGCCACCCCTCCAGCCTTTTGACCACGGGGCTGGCAAATATGAAACTTCTTAGACCAGTGCTTCACCACCCCTCCAGCTTTCTGACCACGGGGCTGGCAAATATGAAACTTCTTAGACCAGTGCTTCACCACCCCTCCAGCTTTTTGACCACGGGGCTGGCAAATATGAAACTTCTTAGACCAGTGCTTCACCACCCCTCCAGCTTGTTGACGACGGGGCTGGCAAATATGAAACTTCTTAGACCAGTGCTTCACCACCCCTCCAGCTTGTTGACGACGGGGCTGGCAAATATGAAACTTCTTAGACCAGTGCTTCACCACCCCTCCAGCTTTTTGACCACGGGGCTGGCAAATATGAAACTTCTTAGACCAGTGCTTCACCACCCCTCCAGCTTTTTGACCACGGGGCTGGCAAATATGAAACTTCTTAGACCAGTGCTTCACCACCCCTCCAGCTTGTTGACCACGGGGCTGGCAAATATGAAACTTCTTAGACCAGTGCTTTTTGATGCCTTTCGCACACTCCATGTTCTGCACCGAAAAGCAAAGAGGAGCTTACGTTCAACGGCAAAACCGCCCACCGCAGTTATGGCTTTGTATGCCTATTACACTCTTGATGTAGAACTCACAACCTTCGAAGGCGCAGCTATGTGTGTAGAGCAGCAACTCACTCTCGCTACGCCCTTAACTCACGAGACAGAACAGCTACAGGACAATTGGGAATGACGTAGTGCGTCCTCCAACCCGCTCGTTGCCATCTGAATGCGTCCCAGGACCCACTGTATAAAACGTTTATGTATCTTTTCGGCTTCTTCTGCGCAAAGGACATGTAGTGTTGTTAGTAAACAGCCTCGTAGTTATATGACGTGGCATGTATCCCATAAGGCCGAATCAGGGACGCGTGCGCATAGAAGTGTTGACATGGCTAAGCAGCCTGTTTCTGTAACCGTTTAGTTGGGTTAATTATATTTATATTATACACACCAGCTGTGTTATTGTTATACTTTTATGGATGTATCCTGTGCATTCATCATCAAGGACGCAGGGATGTATTCAATGGAGAACTCTGCATGTGTTTTTCTCTCTTTGTGTGAACCCACCCGAGGAGGGCGGCCTGGCACTGTCAAGTCAGACCTTGGCACAGAGGAACATACGTTCAAACATTTGCTGTGTGTCTGCACTTCTCACAAAAAAAAAAAAAAAAGCAAAACACACACACACACACACACACACACACACACACACACACACACACACACACACACACAAATCAGATTTTGAAAACTAACTTTTTTTTTCTCGAGTGAGAAAGCTGTAGTTTTTGTTTCCCACACTCCTCCCGTCAACCTACCCCCCCCCCCCCCCCCCCCCCCCCGACCCGTTCCTTTCACACACTGCCTTCCCCTTCCCCTTTCCCTGACACATCACATGACCTCAAAACATCCCTTCCCGAAGGTCGGGTCAATCAGGACATCAATGCCTGCGTCATGAACGATAACAGACCGAATGCTGTGCATCATTACCACTTTAATTAGCTTACCCCGGTGTCGATCTCACCTGAGCTGGCTCGAAATAAGCTCGACAGTCGCATCAATTGACTGCAGATCGATTTTTGTCCCCCAGAATATTTTCCAAACTAATGATGGGTAAAAACAACACGATGTAGCAACGATCAGTGCAAAACTGAGCTGGGAAAAACATAAGAAAACAACGCCATCACCCAACAAGAACTTTCTTCGCAAAAGAAAACAACACCATCACCCAACAAGAACTTTCTTCGCAAAAGAAAACAACACCATGACCCAACAAGAACTTTCTTAACAAAAGCAAACAACACCATCACCCAACATGAACTTTCTTAACAA
>CM065747.1:5210677-5215677 GCA_033310375.1 Conus canariensis
CACCACTGCTAACCATCCCCTCTTTATTCCTTCTGCTCCCTCCCTTTCCCTTCCTTCCCTCCACAATGTGATGTGGTGTTGCTGCAGTACGACAGTTAACAATGTTGTTGCCCGTCTGTCTGTCTGTCTGTCTGTCTGTCTGTCTGTCTGTCTGTCTGTCTCTCTCTCTCTCTCTCTCTCTCTCTCTCTCTCTCTCTCTCTCTACTTACACAAGGCCTTTCTGATGAGAGACTATGTGATGTCTTAACATTGTTTTGTTTGTCTGGTTGTGTTGGTGATCACGTGGCTCAGTTGCTTATAACGCACACACCCTTCATTGAGGGGTGCTGCCTTTCTGGGAATAAACAATGGTTACTATTGCTGTCACTGTCATTCTCTGTCTGTCTGTCTGTCTGTCTGTCTGTCTCTCTCTCTCTCTCTCTCTCTCTCTCTCTCTCTCTCTCACACACACACACACACACACACACACACACACACACCACACACACACACACAGGATTAACTGCTGACAACCAACTGCAGTGGAAGGATCATATTAATTACTTATGCAAAATTATCTCGAAAGCTGTACTCGTTTCCAATAAATTAAGACATTTCAGACAGACAGACAGAGGGGGGAGAGCAGGGGAGAAAGTGCGTGAAAGAAAGAGAGAGAGAAGAGAGAGAGAGAGGGGAGAGAGAGAGAGAGAGAGAGGGAGGGAGGGAGACAGACAGACAGACAGAGAGGTAGACAGACTGACAGACTCACTGAGGGTTCTTTAGTTTAAATCAAAGACATTTGTTCATAATTTCATACTAAATATCTTTCCTGAAAGAGTGTGCCGCCGTCGCATCAAATAACTAATCATGAACAGATAAGAGTATGCTTACAAAATACAGAAACACAAATACACGTATGGTACGTGGAAAAAGAAAAGAAAGAAATGCAGCAACTAGTAATGTAAAGATTGCACGAGAGAGAGAGAGAGAGAGAGAGAGAGAGAGAGAGAGAGAGAGAGAGACAGACAGACAGACAGACAGACAGACACAGAGAGAGACAGAGACAGAGAGACAGAGAGACAGAGAGAGACAGAGAGAGAGAGAGAGAGAGAGAGAGATGCTGAAGGATGAGAATAAGTAGGCTACTTCAAAAGTGAATGGGATTCAAGACAGGGTTAAGTCAGGCAAGAATATAATGGTTTCAATGCTTATAACACACACACCACACCGCGCCACGCGCGCGCACGTACGCACGCACACACACACACACACACAACACACACACACACACACACACACACACACACATCGCAAGACAACATTGAATCACTATATTTCAGTAAAAAGTGCACATCTTTAGAGATGACACGAAGAGGAAAGAAAGCGAAACAGCTGCGGAGAGAGACATGGTTCATGAAGCAGCCTACGTTACACTGACAGGCAGAACAGCATGACTTTCTCAAAAAGGTATTAAAAAAAAAAAAAAAAAAAAAAAGCAAGGGACCAACGAAAAGAACGATGAAGATTACAGCCTGAACCGTGACATGAAAACGGGAAGGTGTTCTTCAGTTCAAGAACAACCAGTACAGTGGCCTAAGCGAAGTAGTGGCGTAGTTCCTACGACGGGGAGTAAACTGCGTTTTAACACACTTTCAGTCTCTGATAACATATCAGTTGTGAAGTTCTCGCAACCATTCCCATGTTAGTGCATGTTTCGTGTACTGTTATCATGACTGTGTTCTATTCGAACCATGCAGACAATCGTTTTTGTTTTGTTTTCTTTTCTTTTCTTTTTGGGGTTGTTTTGTTTTTAAATTTTCATTGGATTAAGGTTGAAACTGGTCAAAACACTCACCTTCAAACCGAACAACTGTTTTAGGTCCTTCAGCGGAAATCCCAGTAATCCAAATGAAAATGCCACAAACAAACAATATATTCCGCACGAAAACGGCCACAAACATTCCCATTTCTCTCGTTGTGTGTTGCCTGTGTCTTCCCTCGATCTACAAGCAGTGAGAGAAAAAAAAAAAGTCGTCTGCTGGAAGGAAACTAGTTCGTCTGCTTTTGCTTCGTGCGAGCCCACGGCCCATGCGCGACCTCGCCAGAATACAAACAAAACGACAGTCTTGACCCTTGACCCCATTTGATCTGCTCTCACGTCGCTCAGCCAGTCGGTGAGGCTGAGAGGGAAAGTGTCAGGACACGAATGGTTGATGCTCCGCGGGAAGTGAAGTGGACATGGGGGGGGGGGGGGGGGGGGGGGGGGGACACACGAGGTAGCTGGGAGGGGAGGGTGGAGGGGCTGACAGAGAGAGGGTGAGGAAGAGAAGAATGAAAGTTTCTGTGTCCGTAGTTCACCACCTAATCCAATAATTACTTGTCCGGGTACGTTTTTAGTCCGTGGTCTGTTATTGTGTGCGGCCTCGTTCACCCCCCCCCCCCCCCCCCCTCCCCCAACGTTACAACTGCGCTTTCCTTTCGTCACACGTTTTCGCGAATGATCGAGGCTGACGGATAGAAATACAGCTGTTGGTTTGGAAAACATCTGTTGATTGTTTTGGAGTATTCATTCCAACTGTTCTTTGTTCATAGTTCTCTCTCTCTCTCTCTCTCTCTCTCTCTCTCTCTCTCTCTCTCTCTCTCTCTCTCTCTCTCTAACACAGCCGGTCAGTATTATGATTATGATACTTAGGATAACAATGATATATTATATGATGATTATGATAATTTGTCAGTAATGATAGGTATGTAGTATAACGATGCTTCCACGACAAACAGATTGTAGTCTTTGCAAGCATTCAAGCGGAAACCATATTCTCAACGAAAAAACCGCTTGAAAACAAAGCCGTTTACTAGCTCACACCTTTCTGTGATGAAAATGGACAGTTTCGATTTTTTGTTTTGTTTTGTTTTACATGTAAAATGAACAGTTTGTTTCCATAATAATTTTTGTAAAGTATCATGTCAATGCCGATTTTTTTTTTCATTTTGGCGAGACACAAGATCACAACGGAACAGAGCCTGGAACTCTCAGTAAAATGGAAGAGGAGGAAGGTCATGTCTACCTTATGGAACAACTGGATAAACATCATCAGTCTAGGGACTAGAGGTCAGCGCAGACAAAAATGAAGATCATGACCAACGATTCAGATTCCAGACATGTCATTTCACAGTGGAGTCACCAGCTTCCAGTGTCTGAGAGCCATTGACACTGACGAGGAATGCACAAGAGAAATCGTCGCAGAAACAGCACCAGCAGCAGGTGCTATGATTAAAGAACAGGGAAGAACAGGAGCATCATCATCATCATGCACAGTTTCAGCTTCAGCTCCAGTTTCATCAAGGGGGTGTCGCTGCGTGCGGACTAGTCCATATACGCTACTCTACATCCGCTGTGTTTTGAGACCACACTGTGCATGATTTCAAGCTGATGGATAAATGAATTAGCGACTAAGATGAGAGGATTAAAGAAGAGGGTTTCGAGGCTACAACTTAGCAGATGTCTGACCTACACATCAGCCCAGCGCGCTGCCCAGAACTTGAGGAGTATCAACAGACATTGGTTGTACTGTTATTATCATTGTGTGTATGTGTGTGGTGAGTGTACACGTGTGTGTGGGTGTGTGGGCATGGGCCCATGTGTGTGTGGTAGTGTATGCAGCGCGCGAGCACATTTGCGTGCATGTGTGTGTGTGTGTGTGTGTGTGTGTGTGTGTGTGTGTGTGTGTGTGTGTGTGTGTGTGTGATTGCACAAGATAAGACTAATCCTGTGTTTTCAATCCTCTTTGACACAGGCGAGATCAGCTATGTCCTAACTCCATTCTTCCTCCACACCAGAAGTCCACAACTCTGTAGCTAGCCCTAACTTCAAGGCTCAACGTCGTCAACTCTGTGTCCCTCTGTTGATGGAACTCCATTTCTCTGCCTGTTTCCGCACACGTTGTCTACAGAGCAGCCTGCATCTGCTACAACATCGTCACTGGCATAGCCATGCTAATCTGTCTGATCTAGTCACCTTGGTCACACCCTCTCACTCTCAGGTCTTCTGACTCACGACTTTTTCTCAAAACCGCATCAAATGAAAACATCGTGGTTTCTGTTCCTCGTCTGTCTATGGCCCCCTAGTGCTGGAACTCTCTTCCATTCATTGTTAGACATTCCACATAGGTTGGATTTTTTTTTTCAAGTCCAACCTTAAATACATTTTTATTTTTCAGATAGCACTGGCAGGTAAAGAATATTCCAGATGTTTTGTAGTTGTTGCTGCGTCCATTCGTTGATGCTGAATAAAGACCCACGTCTCTCTCTCTCTCTCTCTCTCTCTCTCTCTCTCTCTCTCTCTCTCTCTCTCTCTCTTCTCTCTCTCTCGTGCGTGCGATCGTGTGTGTGTGTGTGTGTGTGTGTGTGTGTGTGTGTGTGTGTGTGTGTGTGTGTGTGTGTGTGTTGTGAACATGTGTGTGTGTGTGTGTGTGTGTGTGTGTGTGTGTGTGTGTTGTGTGTGTGTGTCTGTGTCTGTGTCTGTGTGTCTAGTGAACGTGTGTTGTGTTGTGTTGTGTGTGTGTGTGTGTGTTGTGTGTGTTTGTGGTGTGTGTCGTTGTCGTCTTCTGGTCTGTGTCTGTGTCTGTATTGTCGGTCTGTGTATGTGTATGTGTAAACGTCATATGTGTAAGAAGCTGACTGAGCGTGAAATGTGTACATAAGGCCTGTTGCAAGAAAAGACAGAGGGAATGCCAAGATTCACATCAAATGCAACGGTCAGTCCACGACAAACATATACACAGGGAGGTAGAATTCCCTCCGTTTACTCTGTCTGTCTGTCTGTCTGTCTGTCTGTCTGTCTCTTCTTCTGTCTCTCTCTTCTCTGTCTCTGTCTCTCTCTCTCTCTCTCTCTCTCTCTCTCTCTCTCTCTCTCTCTCTCTCTCTTATCTTCCAATCTCCTTTTTTTCCGAATCTTTTTTCAAGTTTTTTTTTTTTTTTTTTTTTTGGGGGGGGGGGGGGGGTCCTCCATCCTCTCATTTTTT
>CM065747.1:5228177-5235677 GCA_033310375.1 Conus canariensis
GCCAGATGGAGCCACACTACGTCGAAGTCCCCTCCTCCCCCCCCCTCCCCCCCCCCCCCCCCCCCCTTTTTTTTTTTTTTTTTTTTTTGTTTGTTCTTTGGGTTCCTTCCAAGATCATCCTGGCATGATCTTTAAAACCAGACAGTTCTGCGGTGCTTTCTTTCTGGATTCACCTATTTAAATAATCATTTTCTTGCTTCAACGCCTTCTTCCTTGCGCTGAACCCTACCAAGTGATCTGAAGCGATCAAAGCTAAGTGAATTTTCATTGTTTTATTCGTTAATGTCTCACCTGATGAAGACCTAAGAGGTCGAAACTAGTTGTGTTTCGTCTTGTGACTCGTTTGTCCACGTTCTCTGGGCGGTTCGCTAACATTTATTTAAGAATCATTTTCTGTTAAATATTCAGTCATCCTGGCTGTTGACACAGAACTTTGTTTTCCTGAACATTCAGAAGTGACACTGGTCTAATGGATCGACGTTAGTCGAGTTCTGCTGTTTGGGATTGTGTAATCCAACTTCTGTCACCCATCGGTCACTGATATTCAAATTCTATCATGCCGATCTTACCAGTGGATGCAGAGGGTCATGGATGGTGAGACAACTGTAAGGCCAATGATGTATTCTGTTAGGTCAGGCACAGCTCTAGATCTGGCTTTTCCCAACACATTAATTCTTTTACGTCGTTTCTTTACGTCATCCAGTGACTTGTCATGGGCTTCTATCTCCGGCGCTGCAAACTGCATCAGCACTGGATTGTAGGCCTATGTGGTGCTTCGCTGTGAGGGTCAGAATATGTATTGCAGACGTTCTGTTGAAGGGTTTCTATGATTCTGGCTCACTAATAATTACCTGGCGAACTGGAAAGAGACTTTTGAGAAGCAGTCTTGAGATTTTTTTTTCTTTTTGTTGCTTTTTCTTCGTGCTGATTTTGCTTTCCTTTTTTTGCCTTGTGCTTTCAAGTCTTCTCGCAGCTTCTCTCATTTCTTTCTTCTCAGCTTCTGAGTCGGCATTCATCTGTTTCTGGAATTTTTCTCGTTCCAGTGTTCTCCATCTCACGCTGGCGTCCGGATTTTTTTTTTTTTAGGTGTCTTGACCTGGGGTGTTTTTCAATCTGTAAGCGTTCCTACAGGTTCTGTGTAGGGTGTCTCAACCTGGGGGCAGCTTTTTCTCCAGTGCATTGTTTCCCGTCAGCGTATGAAGTGTGTAAACTATGTTTTCATCGAATTTCTCCCATTCCTCTTTAGCCCTTGTGGATGGCACGCTGAGATTTTGCGTTTGGCATTTATCTGAAGAACTGGCGTGGATGTCCTTTGCGCAGTGGTTTGAATCCAGGCCTTAGTTTTCCTGACGTTGGCTTGTGAGGGGCGCTGCTGTTTGTTCACTGGAGTTTTCGTACAGACTTGTTCGTGCCGTGGATCTTCACGCAGCCTGGAGTGGAGAATTTCCTATCCAGACACATGGGAATTGCCTTGTCCATTACTCTTTGTCCGTTGTAGATTTCCAGTCGTGGTCGGCTTGGCGCCGATGGACTTATTTCTTTCTTCCTTTCAGTAATGGGGTTTTCTTCAGCTGGAAATAAGAAGGATTTCCAATAGGCAGAGGGCCACGCACAACACACACGCTCACAGATACAAACACACAGACACACACATAAACACACGCGCGTTGCCCCCCCCCCCCCCCACACACACACACATGTACCCATGCACGCTTACACGCATACACATGCACAGAAGCACGCACACAAACACACACACACGCAAACACACACACATGCACGCGCGCGCGCGCTGTCGCACTCGTACATACACACAGACGTACACATACACGCAAGCGCACACACACACACACACACACACACAATATGCACACGCACACACTCATGCACACACACACCACGCACACACACAATACACACACACACACATGTACGCACACACACCATGCACACACACACACACACACTCACGCACACACACACACGCGCGCGCGCGCGTGTGCACACACAATTTCACGCGTGCCTACGTGCATAAATGCACAGAGACATGTATGTAGGTGCACATGGACATAACACGTTTTGTGTGTGTGTGTGTGTGTGTGTGTGTGAGGAGAGAGGAGAGAGAGAGAGAGAGAGAGAGGCAGACTCACAGACAGACAGACAGACACAGACACACAGACAAAAAGACACACGGACAGAGACAGAGATAGTAAGGTCTCGGGAGAAAGAGACAGAGAGGCAGACAGAAAGACAGACAGACAGACGGAGACAGAGAGAGAGAAAGACAGAAACAGAGACGAAGAGAAGTTTCATCGATTTTCTCTTCCCGTTGGGAACAGAAGGCCCGGTTTACATGGAGGTGGGCGGGTAATTCAGTGAGGGCAGGCTAGTGCGTTGTTTGCACGCCAAGAGCACCAAGGACCCCATGGCTCTGTCCCTGCACGTTGGAGACCCCCACGGGGATGTTGTTCCATTAGGCATCAAGACGAGTAGACCGCTTCAAAGTGGGTTGGCAGGCTCTGGCGGCACTGGATGCTGGACACTGGAGAAAGGTGAAAAAGACTACAGTGGGAACCCGATCACAGCAATACAGCTCCACCTCCACGCCTCATCCCTTCCCTCATGGTATGTGAGGGGGGGGGCGAGGTGGGGGTGGAGGGGGGGGGTGGGGGGAGGTGGGGGCGCGGGGGGTGGGGGGGGGTCGCTAATTATGATTGTCCACTTGCACTAGGCCACTTTAAATTTGCACCGGTGTCCACTTCTTAGTTACTCCAGTGCAAATCGCAATTGCCATTTATCTTGGGGGGGGGGGGGGGGGGGGGGGGGGGGATGGAGGAGGGGAAGGTGGGCGTGGGGTGGGGAGGGGATCGTGGGGGCTGGGGGGGGGGAGGTCGCTTATCACAATTGTCCACTTGCACTTGGGCCAATTTAAAATCGCATTGGTGCACTGTCCACTTCTTAGTTACTCCGGAGCGAATCGCAGTTGCCCCTTTATCTAGAGGGGATCGCTACTCACAGCGGATGCTCGTTTCCACCGTTAAGCTTTATCTATTGTTAATGGCAGCTGATTATCATTGTACCGTAAAGCTTTATCTATTGCTAATGGCTGCTGATCATCATTGCACAGTAAAGCTTTATCCATTGCTAATGGCAGCTGATTATTATTGTACCGTAATGCTTTATCTATTGCTAATCACAATTGATTATCATTGCACTGTAAAGCTTTATCTACTGCTAATCACAGCTGATTATCATCGCAATGTAAAGTTTAACTTATTGTTCATCGCAGCTGGATTATCATTGCACCGTAAAGCTTTATCGATTGCTAATCGTTGCTGATCATCATTGCACCGTAAAGCTTTATCTATGGTACAACAGGTATTGGGGAAGTGGAAACTGTACCGGTGCAATTTTGAATTGGTCCAGTGCGAGTGGACAAGAGCGATTTGCATGGGGAACGAAAAAAACATCTGTGATGCGTGTGACAGGCATCCGTTGATCTGGATAGCAGGTGAACAGGATTTCTGAAGACCACTGTGATGACTACCGGGTTCAGTTTGGTAATCGTTCTGTATTTCCTGACATGGATGAGCATGTGTGTAGTTAATGATCATGGAAAACATTTGATGATCAGATGTGCCGATCTTAATTCATGTACATGACGTGTGTGTAAGGGATGAGAAGTTTCATCGAAATGATCTTGTATATACACTGAACCAGAACATAACAATGTAATATCGGTGATTACTTTGGTTCAATTAAAAGGTGGCACAGCTACCTAGTGGGACATGTATTTTTTACTTAAAATTGTTTACCTAGTAAATATCAATGGATTAATGTCAAATTTGGAGATAATCATTAAAGAAACTTTGTATTTTTCAGAAATGTAACTCATTTGCAGCTAGGATGGATGGTTTTTATGAAAAAAATTATTTAAATAAAAAATAGCAGAAAATAACGTCTGAAAACAGCCTTTCAGCTTTTGGCTACTTTATGCCATACTACACATAATTTAAAGTTCGTATTTGGTCATTATGCTACTAAAGGCTACTCCCACAGTGTGTTCTACAGAAAATGTTTTATTTCACATGACTGTTTATTTATTACGCACCGAATATTTGCCATTTTGAGATACATTTTAGCCCCTCAAATCTCTGATATCTCTAAACATTGATAGATTGGAGAGTTTTGGTAGAACACACTGAAGGTATTGATATCACAAGTTTGTGTGCAAAATTTGATGAAGTTTGCTTGAAAAACAAAAAAGTTATGACCCCAAAACCAGGCACACATCGCGATTTTCGGCAAAGTTCACGACAGTATTTTACACAGCTTTATGTTAGTATATGTTAGTACACAATGAATTTCCTACCTTTTTTCTTGTCAGTGACCCCCTGCCTGATATGGAAACCCCTCTGCTTGCTCTTGGTGCTCATCCAGTGCAAGTCTTCTCCTCCTCTTTGCTCTCCTGGCTTCGAAGGACGCTTCTGTAGCCCGCCGCTGAGCGCAAAATATGCGAAAAGTGTCCTTCCGTTCACAGAAGTTGCGCGCGAATGTCCCGGCATGCAGTCCCATTTCTTCCATCACAGAGATCAGAGATTTTGCTCCATCATTGTACACTGAAACTGCTATTGCCACAGCAGCCTGAACTACAGTCGGTCCATGGTTCTTGTGTTTGGGACATAGCTTCCACACCACACTATTCAAACATTCATTCGCATTTTGAGTGTAGCCCTCTAGACACTTGCGCAGCAAATCGGTGTTGGCAAGATCCTTGAACACTGGTTTGATGGCATCCATTACAGCAGCTGGAATGTTTCTTGTGGGCTTGTATTCACCTACAGTTCCAGCAGCCACAGCCTTTTTTGTAGGGGCACCAATCACCACAGAAGCTGTGGACTGGTTCTTCATCTGTTGACCGCCTATGGAAGAAGATTGCCCACACAGCAGCTCTCATACTAACCGGATCATTTTTGTTCCCCCTGATGGCATTACCATAGTATGTTTGCATGGTATCTATCTGTTCATTTGTGAGCCTGCCTTTTCCACCTATTGGTTTTCCATCTGCCAGAAGTGCACCTTTCATTGTTGCCTTCAGCTTGCGCAACCTTGCGCCCATCCGCTTTTGTACATGCCCAACACACTCAATTTTCTGCACTGGATGATCTTGTCCATAGGGTTGTGAGTCAAACACTTTCTTGTAGCTGTTGGTATCTCCATCCCCAATGAACCTGGTGTAACGCAGATTGTATTGTTCCACAGAACGCCCAAACATGAGTACCGCAGAAGCAGCTTCCATTCCCCCCGATGACCCATCATATGTAGCAGTACAGTTCTCTTCATGACTGTCTAACCACTGCCTGTACTCTACACTGTTGGGATCTTTCTTTTCCCAATAGTCACAAGATTTACACACTTTGCTGAGTGTTTCTGTGTCTGTCACTTTTCCTGTCACACAACCAATACATGTTGTGACCCCAACTTTCGAAGAGTGGCCTCGTGTCATCCATGTGCCATCTACCGACACATCGATGTTGCGACAGTTGTCCTCTCCTGCCTCGGCATGCTCAAACTCTGTTTCAGCTGCCTTGCTCATGCTTTTAGCTTGAACAGTGGTTGCTGCCTTGTGCATTGTTTGGTTTATCAAGTTGTGGCTACTTTCTCTCACAGGTGATGGCAAATCCATGACACCACAGACAGTTTGCAGGTCTGCATGTCCGCCCCCAACACACCTCACTGCAAGCACTGCACGGCGATTCACGGAATTGACAGAAAGATTCCCTACATCAATCTTATCACATGAGGGAAAGGATGTTTGTCCATTACAGGCCCTGTTGCTGCAGTGAAAAGCAAATTCACTGGCTAACCCCTGTCTTTCAGTTTCAATCAGCTGAACTGCAGAATGGCAAAACTGACACACAAGCTTTGACGCAATGTTTGCATTCAAGATGCCAACATCAATTATCCTGTTGCCTTCTAGTTCCACTCCTTCACCTAACACATCATCTCCATCACTGTCACCATGATCACTAGAATCATGATCTGATTCAGAACTGCTGTCTATGAAACTATACAGATCCTTCAGCTTCATTTCAGATCGGGTGGGCGTGGCTTTCCGTTTCACACCTTGTGTAGTGACACCAGTGTCAGTCACAACAGTTTCAGAAATACTCACTCGAGCACCACTTGTAGAAGAAGAACAAAGCAAACTGTCGTCCACATCCATTTCATTTCGCTTTGTGAACCTGTTTCCATGAAACTTACGTTTCTTGGGAGCTTTCCCTCGATTCTTCCTATCTACAGACATGATCTTTGTGTTTGGGTCACTGTTCTCGTAAAAAACACAATGAAAACAACTGTCGCAGTTTGAACGCAGGGAGCAGACATTTGCAAAGCAAAGGAGTAACCTCCCTTGTCTCCCTAGGGCTTATTGTTTTGAAACTTACAGGGAGTAGCTCATTATTTCCATGGATTGTGTGGTGCGAAAAGAAGCGTCACTTTCGGCAAAATGGCGGCCGAAAAAGTCATTTTTCGGCACACACTCACTCTGTTCAATTGCTAATTGCTAGAAAACGGCTGCACTCAGGCAAATAATTCAAACTGTATTTGATAGATAAATGTTTCAGCTTTTTAAATATCATAAACACATTGGGTAACGAAAAAAAAAACGATTTTTCGTCAAAATCCAGCTAGCAGTGCGCTTTAAAGATTTGGAAAGAGACAACACTCTTTGGAAGAAAAGAATCGATGTTAATGATGGGATGAAGACGAACAAGGGAAGACAAGTTAGGATCTTTATAGCCCAGCCGACCTCGGAGGAAGCAAACTAATTAGATTGGAACTGTACATCAAAGGAAGAATGATAAGATGAAATAGTTGTAACTCTGCTGCCTCAAAACTTCCGGGAGTCAGGTCACTGGTTTGTGTGTAGAGCTTTTGAACATGTTCTTTCACGCTGCTGTGTTTTTAAAGATTTGGACACGGTAGATAAGAGGTTGATACCCTGTTACCAATATTCTCCATGGATATATCTCATTGTTGGATGCAAGCAGTGACACTTATGCATCAGTAAATCGAAGAACATTGATGTCAGTGGATTATTTAATGTACAAAAGTCATTTATACCTTTCGTCGTCCTCAAGTAGGTTTAGGGCTAAACAAAACACGGGCATAATAATAACCTTTTCATTTCAGGTACTGGCAGTTTCCTCTTTTCACTAGTATAATGGACAAGTCTGATACTCATTCTCACCAGAGCTTTTTCGTTCTCTAATTGATGTTTTTCATTGTTGCGGGCGTTTCTGTGAATATTTACTGGGGTTTTTTTTTTAACTTACCTATTTTTAAATCATTTTGTCTGGTGACAGTCTCTGATGTCTTGTCGTTATGAGTACTTCTGGTTGCCAGCACCTTGTTTCGCTTTTTTCTTTGCGCTCGCACATTGTAAACAAAACCGAACAAAACAAGATTCAGAATTGACGGTCACATGCCAAACAAGAG
>CM065747.1:5240677-5255677 GCA_033310375.1 Conus canariensis
AACTGCAATGACGATGACTGCTACGACAACACCGACAACGACGAAGACGACGATAATAGTAACAAGGTCTGCTCTAACAACACTGACAACAGTGAAGACGACGACAAGAACGATGGTGACAGTGGCAACAACTGCAGTGGCAATAGCAATATCATCACTATCAAGAACAACAACAACAACAGCAACAACAACAACAACAACAACAGCAAACGAATAATCAGAACAGGAATAACATCAACAGCATTTCCACCCTCAGCAACGCCTGCATCAACTATTAATAACTCTGGCAGCAGTTGCGTTCACAGCAATACATATACACGCAGCAGCAGCAGCAGCAGCAGCAGCAACAACAACAGCTGTAAGAGAACAATCAACAACAGAAGCACGAACACCCGTAGCAACAAGAGAGCGGACAAGAGCAAAAACAACAACTGGGAATTGTCATTCCAGCTGAAGACGATATATTACCTAATGGAGCAATGCAGCGAAGTGTTTTTATTGTAGCCGAAGAGGAAACATTACCTGATGGAACAATGTAACAAAGCGTTTCCATTCCAGCCAAAATGGATACATGACCTGATGGAGCCATGCAGTGAAGCGATGTGGATACATGACCTGATGGAGCCATGAAGTGAAGCGATGTGGATACATTACCTGATGGAGCCATGCAGTGAAGCGATGTGGATACATGACCTGATGGAGCAATGCAGTGAAGCGATGTGGATACATGACCTGATGGAGCAATGCAGTGAAGCGATGTGGATACATGACCTGATGGAGCAATGCAGTGAAGCGATGTGGATACATTACCTGATGGAGCCACGCAGTGAAGCGATGTGGATACATTACCTGATGGAGCAATGCAGTGAAGCGATGTGGATACATGACCTGATGGAGCAATGCAGTGAAGCGATGTGGATACATTACATGATGGAGCAATGCAGTGAAGCGATGTGGATACATTACCTGATGGAGCCATGCAGTGAAGCGATGTGGATACATTACCTGATGGAGCCACGCAGTGAAGCGATGTGGATACATGACCTGATGGAGCCATGCAGTGAAGCGATGTGGATACATGACCTGATGGAGCAATGCAGTGAGCGATGTGGATACATTACCTGATGGAGCAATGCAGTGAAGCGATGTGGATACATTACCTGATGGAGCCATGCAGTGAAGCGATGTGGATACATTACCTGATGGAGCAATGCAGTGAAGCGATGTGGATACATTACCTGATGGAGCATGCAGTGAAGCGATGTGGATACATTACCTGATGGAGCCAAGCAGTGAAGCGATGTGGATACATTACCTGATGGAGCAATGCAGTGAAGCGATGTGGATACATTACCTGATGGAGCATGCAGTGAAGCGATGTGGATACATTACCTGATGGAGCCATGCAGTGAAGCGATGTGGATACATACCTGATGGAGCATGCAGTGAAGCGATGTGGATACATTACCTGATGGAGCATGCAGTGAAGCGATGTGGATACATTACCTGATGGAGCCATGCAGTGAAGCGATGTGGATACATACCTGATGGAGCCATGCAGTGAAGCGATGTGGATACATGACCTGATGGAGCAATGCAGTGAAGCGATGTGGATACATTACCTGATGGAGCATGCAGTGAAGCGATGTGGATACATTACCTGATGGAGCCATGCAGTGAAGCGATGTGGATACATTGACCTGATGGAGCCATGCAGTGAAGCGATGTGGATACATTACCTGATGGAGCCATGCAGTGAAGCGATGTGGATACATTACCTGATGGAGCCATGCAGTGAAGCGATGTGGATACATTACCTGATGGAGCCATGCAGTGAAGCGATGTGGATACATACCTGATGGAGCCATGCAGTGAAGCGATGTGGATACATGACCTGATGGAGCATGCAGTGAAGCGATGTGGATACATGACCTGATGGAGCCATGCAGTGAAGCGATGTGGATACATTACCTGATGGAGCCATGCAGTGAAGCGATGTGGATACATTACCTGATGGAGCATGCAGTGAAGCGATGTGGATACATTACCTGATGGAGCCATGCAGTGAAGCGATGTGGATACATGACCTGATGGAGCATGCAGTGAGCGATGTGGATACATGACCTGATGGAGCCATGCAGTGAAGCGATGTGGATACATGACCTGATGGAGCCATGCAGTGAAGCGATGTGGATACATGACCTGATGGAGCCATGCGTGAAGCGATGTGGATACATACTGATGGAGCCATGCAGTGAGCGATGTGGATACATTACCTGATGGAGCCAGAGTGAAGCGATGTGGATACATACCTGATGGAGCCATGCAGTGAAGCGATGTGGATACATACCTGATGGAGCATGCAGTAAGCGAGTGATACATACCTGATGAGCATGAGAACTTTATCATGCTAGACCGAAGTGAATACATACTGACGGAACAATGAACGAAGCGTTTTCATTCTAGCGAAGTGAATACATACCTGACGGAACAATGAACAAGCGTTTCATTTAGCGAAGTGATACATTAGAGGACTGTAGGTTATTGCGAAGTGAAATTGGGATGGCGAAACTTTTTCATTCTAGCCGAGTGGAGACCTGAAGTGAAATGCGATCGAAGAATTACAAACACCGTAGGAGGAAAGGAGATCAGGGTAGGGTGGGGGGTGGGGGTGGGTGGGAAAGGGGGGGTGGTGGAAGGGGGTGGGGGTGGGGGGGGGGTGGAAGGGGGGGTTGGGGAGAAGAAGATTGTGTTACAATAATGAATCTTACAGACTAGAAAGAAGAGAAGCATACGGGAGAGAGAGAGAGAGAGAGAGAGAGAGAGAGAGAGAGAGAGAGAGAGAGAGAGAGAGAGAGAGAGAGAGAGAGAGTGGAAGGAAAGTACAAAAAAAAAAAGAAAAAAAAAGGTAAATGAACTCACTGAATCTGGAGTAAATGTACACGAAAGGAAACACAAGCAAACGAAAACTTCGCAAAAAAAGTTAACAACATTCCGTTATGAATGTCTATAAGAAAGGAACACACACACACACACACACACACACCACACACACACACACACACACCACAACACACACACACACACACACACTCACACACACACACTCTATCTCTCTCTCTCTTACACACACACACAACACACACACACACACACACACACACACACACACACACACACACACACACTCTCTCTCTCTCTTTCTCTCTCTTTCTCTCTCTCTCTCGTGCACACACACACACACACACACACACACACACACACTCTCTCTCTCTCTCTCTCTCTCTCTCTCTCTCTCGCGCGCGCGCGCCACGCACACACACACACACACACACACACACACACACACACACACACACACACACACACACACACACACACAAGGAAGTAATTTGTTCTGACGACTGGGTATGCCCGCGTTTAAACGTTCCATCTTGTTTTGCTGTTTTTGTCAATCAACTGCGAAAAATAGTTAAGATCGGCAAGTGTTTCACTTGATACAGATCGATTTCAACTTGCTGTTGCTTTCAAACTGTGTGTGGGTCATTTTACTGGACTTGGTTTTAACCTTCAATGGAAAAGGCGTTCTCGAGAAAATAGCCATGCGTGTCCACTCTATCTCAGTTCGTGTGTCGGTGGCAATCGTGCTTGTGTTCCTGTTCCAGTTGTTGCTTACGTGTGAAAATATCGAAGCGAACCCTGGCCCCGACAAAACATCTTCCGCAAAAATTATGGAGGGGGAAGGCAAGATAACTGCTGATCAACCAACCATTGCTGATGTTGTTGGAATGCTGGGTTCACTGGACCAGAAGATGGCCACAATAAACAAAAAACGGACAGTACATATTTCACAGAAAATATACAGTAACATTTCACACAGCAGGAAAAAAAATGGACAGACTGCACCATGACTTTGTAAGTGTGGGGAAGAAAATGAAGTTTTGAAAGAAAACAAATCAGTAGGCCAGAGAACAATGTTGATATGTGAAAGGCAGACGTAACTGTAATATTTTCATTTCCACAGCATTCCCCCGTCCCAAAGACAGAATGAGTAGAAAGAAACTCGTGGAGAGCGTGGCAGCAGAGAGTCCTCAGAAGAGAAGCCCCCTTCAAGCAAGTGTTTCGGCCCTTATCTCCTGACACTCTAGGGGGTTGGGCCACACCCGGTTCATGACTCCGGATGTCCCTTTGCTGCCCCTTTTTCCCATCTTGGGATGAGCCATGGCTGGGATTCGAACCCATGACCCTCTGGACATGCTCATTTTCCACTTAAAGACTCGCACTGTAACCACTGAGCCACTGGGACACCTGATATTTGTAGGAAATTTAAGCCTTATGAAGTTCACTTTTGTTCCTCCTTGACCAGATCCAGCTTGAACACCTCTCTGCTGCTTCTGCCATTGCTTTCAGGGCTTTGGGTTTTTTCCCTCCCTGCAACTGAGAGCTGTTTCATGAGGCTGTATGCAGACGTTCCTACAAACCCCCTAGCTCCAATTTCTGCAGTGAGGACTTTGACCTGATAGCCTTCTCTCCTCAGGCTGTTTGCCAGGTCAGCATACTTTTCAGTCTTGTAGATTTGAGCTGCCTCCATTCTGTTCTCATATGGCAACGTGAGCTCGATCATGATCAGCTGCTTGGTTGCCTTAGAGTGGACTACTATGTCTGGTCTCATGCTACTCTTGCTGATGATCTCTGGGTGACTCTTCCATTCTGGGAGGTCTGCAGTGCACTCCCAGTAATCTGCCCCGTCCAGCAGACTCTGCCTGCATTTTCCGAGTGGCACTGTTGTTCTTGGCCATGATTTGCTGCCTCCTGCCGTGAAGAATGTTGCGGGTGCTTTTGGAGTCCTGATCTTCCCTTTTGTGGTGTTGGTACTAGCCCAGACTACTTGTACAATCTCTTTGAGCACTTGGTTGTGCCTCCATGTATACCTTCTTTGAGCCAGGGCTACTTTACATGAGCTTAGGACATGCTCCACTGTTTGTTTTTCATGGCAGAGGGGGCATGCAGGATCGTCTGTTTTTCCCCACTTCACCAGGTTTGCATTTGAGGGCAGAAGGTCATATGCAGATCTGAGAATGAAGCTGATCCTGAAAGGGGCCCTGTGCCAAATGTCATTCAAAATGAGACTTCTTTGGAGTGCATTCTCCCACGTTGTCCATTGCCCTTGCTGGCTCTGCTGGACTGCTTTTTGGAGTCTTTTTTGGTCTTCTTCTTTTCTCATCTCCTGAATCATCATGTCTCTTTTGGCTTTTCCTTTGGCCTTTGACCACCATTCAGTTTTGGTCACCCCCAGTCCTTGTCTGTTGGTCTGTGTGTGTCCTGTTATTTCTCTGATCTTGAGACTTTCTTTTGCAGAATCCATCGCCTCTTGAACTTTCCATTTTCTGCCTGTCTTTAGCTGGGGCTTGATTGCTTTTACCACTTTGTCTCCTGAGTCCTCCAGCATGCTTTGAAGTCTGATCTTCCCTGCTTTGTATTCCTCCAGGATGGATTTCAGTGGTAGTTTCAGCTTTGCTTGGCGACAGTACAGCGCTATGTCAGTCAGACAGGGTGGGACACCAAGCCATTTCCTTGTGAACTTGTTGTCAAAGACAGACTGGGACATGTACAGATTGTGAAGAAGCCGTTGAGACTGTAGTGAGAGAAGAGACGGACACTTGTGACGAAGTTGAGATCACCATCTGATGTCAGGAAAGAGGCCACATCCCAGCATCGTCTGCTTCCGCAGTTCCACAGCGAAGGAAAGAGTTCTGGTGAGGCACTGGGCAGTGAAGAACAAAACATTCTGCCGTTTTTGTTTCTCAGGACTTTACCACCAGAGTGAGAGAATGCCTGGAATGGGATCTGTGGTCCAAATATGCATGTCTAATATGCATTTCTCGTCTTTAACATACTGTTTTCTATCTTCGTCGATGTTGTCATCATCGTCGACAACATTGTAATTGTTGTTGTCGTTACAGGAAGAAGACAACAGCAATGACAATGAAGACGATGAGAACAAGAAAAAAAGCAAAGCAAGAAAAACATCGATAACGACGAATATAAGAACAATAACGACGAATACAAGAACAATGACGACGATGACGATGACAACAACAACAACAACAGCGACGACGACAACATCAACAACAACAACAACAACAACAACAACTACAACTACTACTACCACTACTACTACTACTACTACTGCTACAGCTACTACAACTACTACGGCAAAAATAACAGCAACATCAGTAACGGTGACAGCAAAAACAACAACACATATAGCAATAAGGATGAATTCTACGACAACATCAACAACGAATCAGATGATGATAACAGTAACAATCTTCACTACAACAACACTAACAATAACGAGGGCAATAGCAACAACAATAGCAGTGACAACAGCAACAACAATAGCAGTGACAATAGCAACAACAACAATAGCAGTGACAATAGCAACAACAACAAGAGTGACAATAGCAACAACAATAGCAGTGACAATAGCAACAACAACAATAGCAGTGACAATAGCAACAACAATAGCAGTGACAATAGCAACAACAATAGCAGTGACAATAGCAACAACAACAAGAGTGACAATAGCAACAACAATAGCAGTGACAACAGCAACAACAACAAGAGTGACAATAGCAACAACAATAGCAGTGACAATAGCAACAACAATAGCAGTGACAACAGCAACAACAACAAGAGTGACAATAGCAACAACAATAGCAGTGACAACAGCAACAACAACAAGAGTGACAATAGCAACAACAATAGCAGTGGCAACAGCAACAACAATAGCAGTGACAACAGCAACAACAATAGCAGTGACAACAGCAACAACAATAGCAGTGACAACAGCAACAACAATAGCAGTGACAACAGCAACAACAATAGCAGTGACAATAGCAACAACAATAGCAGTGACATAGCAGTGACAACAGCAACAACAATAGCAGTGACAATAGCAACAACAATAGCAGTGACAATAGCAACAACAATAGCAGTGACATAGCAGTGACAACAGCAACAACAATAGCAGTGACAATAGCAACAACAATAGCAGTGACAATAGCAACAACAATAGCAGTGACAACAGCAACAACAATAGCAGTGACAACAGCAACAACAATAGCATGACAATAGCAACAACAATAGCAGTGACAATAGCAACAACAACAAGAGTGACAATAGCAACAACAATAGCAGTGACATAGCAACAACAACAAGAGTGACAATAGCAACAACAACAAGAGTGACAATAGCAACAACAATAGCATGACAATAGCAACAACAATAGCAGTGACAACAGCAACAACAACAAGAGTGACAATAGCAACAACAATAGCAGTGACAATAGCAACAACAATAGCAGTGACAACAGCAACAACTGCAGCAGCAATCGCAGTAACGTCCTCGATGATGACAACAAGGCAAAAGACAAAGACAACAGAACGCAGCAACAACAACAACAACAACAACAAAAATGATTAAAAAGGAAAAAAAAACACCAGCAGCAGTAGCAGCACATCAGCAGTACAACAACAACAGCAACAACAACACATGGTAATCTACCACACCCAAAACAAACAATAAACGACAACAAGAGCAACAGTAGCGTCAACACCAATCATCGGCAACAACATTAACAAACAACCACAAAAGCAACAATGACACACAGGAAGCAACCGCAACAAAAACACCAACGGAGTGATCGCAACACCAACAACATCATCAACATCATCATCATTATCAACACCAGCAAGAGAACTACAGCATGAATGAAATCATCGGTTGCATTTCAGCATCAACAGCATCATTATCAACAACAGCCAAAGAACTGCACAGCATGAAACAAGCCATCAATTGCATTTCTATTCACAGCAATGCCTAAAATGGTTAGCAGTAACAACTTTGGCAGCGGTTGCGTCAATGGTAATATGCATGCATGCATGCAGCAGCAGCTGCAGCAGCAGCAGCAGCAGCAGCATAAGCAGCAGCAGCAGCAGTAACAGCAGAGGCAGCAGCAGCAGTAACAGCAGAGACAGCAGCAGCAGCAGCAGCAGCAGCAGCAGCTTTAAGAATATCATCAACAACAGAAGCGCTAACATCGCTAGCAACAAAAGAGCCAGCAAGGGCAAAACAACAACTAGGGGTTGTTATTCCAGCCGAAATGGAAACATTACCTGATGGAACAAAGCGTTCTCAGTCTGGCCAAAGCAGCCTCCAAGACGAGACCTGAATTAAAACGAACATCGAAGGATTGCAAGAGGCAGTAGGAGGAAAGAGAACGCAAGAGGAGGGGAGGGAGGAAGGGGGCGGGGAGAGGAGGGGGGGGGGGGAAGAAGTGTGTGAAACAAACAATGAAATATTAAGAGACAAGAAAGAAAAGACAGACGAGAAGGGCGAGAAAGAGAGAGAGAGAGAGAGAGAGAGAGAGAGAGAGAGAGAGAGAGAGAGAGGGGGGGGCGAGGGGGGTTAGGGAGAGAGAATGAGAGAGAGAGAGAGACGGATAGACAGACAGACATACAGATAAACAGACAGACAGAAACAGACACAAGCACACACACACATACACACACACACGCGCGCGCGCGCGCGCCCGCGCACACGCAAACACACACACACACACACACACACACACACACACACACACACACACACACACACACACCACAGAGATAGAGCGAGCGCGCCGCGAGAGAGAGAGAGAGAGAGAGAGAGAGAGAGAGAGACAGAGAGAGAGAGACAGAGAGAGAGAGAGACTGATAGACAGACAGACAGACAGATAGAGAGACAGACAGACAGACACAGACACAAGCACACACACAGAGAGAGAGAGAGAGAGAGAAGAGACAGACAGACAGACAGACAGACAGACTGACAAACAGACAGACAGTCAAACAGACACAAAGAGAGAGAGAGAGAGAGAAGAGAGAGAGAGAGAGACAGACAGACAGACAGACAGACAGACAGACAGACAGACAGACACAGACACAAGCAGAGAGAGAGAGAGAGAGAGAGAGAGAGAGAGAGAGAGAGAGAGAAAGAGAGATGGAAAGAAAGACAGGCAAGAAAGACAAAGACACAGAAAGAAATGTGAAAAGGTCAAAAAGGTCACCGAACTGTTTGAACCCTGAAGTGAGTGTACACAAAAGGGAAAAACAAACAAAATCTTTGAGAAAAATGTAACAATTCTCTGTAATGTATGTTGAAAAGAAAGGAACACACACACACACACACACACACACACACACACACACACACACACACACACACACACACACACACACACTTATAGTTAGGAGCGCAGGCATTTTCAGAGCTCCGTCTAGTGTTATTCTTCTTCATTTCATTAACTCCAAAAGCTCCAACCAATTAGTGTTTCGCTTAACGCAGATCGATTTCAACACGCGGGTTAATTCAGTACGCTTTCAGGCTGTGTGTGGGTCACTTTACTGGTCGTTTTTTGACCTTCATGGAAAAAAAAAAACCCACTCGGGAAAAAGCAGGCACGCGTCAAAACCATTGTTATTGTACGAGAAATACCGTGTCTCAAATTGTCAAACTGGGTGTCGAAAAATTCGTGTTTCTTTTCCTCACTTTCAGCTAACGCTACAGTGGAGAGAGTGCTGTTATTTCTTTATTCTTTCTTTCTTTATTCATTAATATCATGGAAGAAAAGGAAAAATGAACACGTATAAAGAGAAAGGTGCAAGAATGCACAGATGATACACCACACCATGTCTGTACCCTGGCCATTCTGCAGCAGTCCACTGAGAACACTGTCATCCAGTGGATACCCTCACACTGCAAGATATATGGCAATGAGGAAGCTGACCAACTGGCAAAGGAAGGACAACAACCCCAACTTGAACAGGAAGTCTCCTTTAAAGAAATCAAAAATATCAAGGAGAAGCAAAAAAGAAGATGGCTTGAGCAGCACCCAGACTTCATCAAGAAGGATGCATACTACCTGCTGCCCCAGATCAGACCAAGTGAGCATGGTGAGACTTGAGGACTGGGCACTCCAGACTGAGACATCACATGTTCACAAAATTCCACATTGGCGAGTCTTCACGTTGACCATGCGCTACAACCCCAGTGACAGTGGAACACTTCCTGCAGGACTGTCCCACACATGAAAAGCTGAGGGCAGAGACCTGGCCTGCCAACACACTGATGAGGGAAAAGCTTTATGGATCACTGGGGGGGGGGGGCTCCGCCGTACAGCAGCCTTCGTCAGTACCACTGGAGTTCCTGTCTGAGTGAAAGAAGAAGAAGAAGAAGAAGAAGAAGAAGAAGAAGAAGAAGAAGAAGAAGAAGAAGAAGAAGAAGAAGAAGAATACACCACAGAGGATATGAAAGAAAACAATCGTTCACTGGCCATTCTTCCCTAAAACGTGGGGGATCTTTAAACCAAACACAGCAATAAGGAATTAACATCATAATATCTTCGATTTTGTTTGTTCAGTGGAAACGCTCGGAGAGGACCTCGATTTCCATTTGTACACCAGTTGTTCTGCTTTCTGTACATCAGCTTTCAAATTACCAATACAAGGGACGAAATCAGGGAGGGGTTATA
Organism: Conus canariensis; assembly: GCA_033310375.1. Classification (NCBI taxonomy): domain Eukaryota; kingdom Metazoa; phylum Mollusca; class Gastropoda; order Neogastropoda; family Conidae; genus Conus; species Conus canariensis. The sequence continues at coordinate 5,251,257 of CM065747.1, forward strand.
TGTTTAGAAAAGTATGAATTTTTCTTGTTGTGTCTGAACTTATGTGTGCAATCAAAATGATTTGTTTAATTCATAAATCTTTGTTTCAGCTTGGAAATCTCTCTCTCTCTCTCTCTCTCTCTCTCTCTCTCTCTCTCCTCTCTCTCTCTCTCTCCATCTGTCTATCTAGTTATTATCTATCTATCTATCTATCTATCTATCTATCTATCTATCTATCTATCTACGCTTCCTTTGGGATTGCAAGTGGAACTAACTGCTTTGAGGAAGAAAAAGTTTCAGTAGATGATGACGTGAGCAGATGATGGCATCAGTATTGTTCTTTGTGACGATTTGATGATGAGGATAGCAACATGAAACAAATCTCTCTCTCTCTCTCTCTCTCTCTCTCCCCTCTCTCTCCTCTCTCTCTCTCTCCTCTCTCTCTCTCTCTCTCTCTCTCTCTCTCTCCTCTCGCCCTCCCACGTCTCTGCGTTTGAGCACACATACACTTGCATGTAATTATGTGCTCTCTTTCTGTGTGTCTGTGTCTGTCTGTCTGTCTGTCTGTCTGTCTGTCTGTATGTCTCTCTCTCTCTCTCTTTCTCTCTCTCTCTCTCTCTCCCTTCCTCTCTCTCTCACCCCCCCCCTCTCCCTCCCACGTGTCTGAGTTTCAGCACACACTACACTTGCATATATGTGTTCTCATGTTGTCTGTCTGTCTGTCTGTCTGTCTGTCTGTCTCTCTGTCTGTCTGTCTGTCTGTCTGTCTGTCTGTCTGTCTCTCTCTCTCTCTCTCTCTGTGTTCCTCAACCCTCTCATAGGCTCCCGTAGGGCTGATCAACAGAGCATTTCAGGCAAGGATATAATAGACAGCAGGACTCTGTAGTACTGGTCAATAAGACAGACAAGGGGGGCTGGGGGGGGGGGGGGAACAAACAAAAACAGAAACAAACAAAACAAAAAACCCAACAAAGTACAATAACAACAAAATCCCACGCCGACAAATTGCCTTTCATTTCCACAACGCACTCCCCCCTTCCCGCTTCCACTCCTTCCCACCCTGCAATCCCACTTGTAATATTAATGATTGACTTCCACTCCTTCCCACCCTGCAATCTCACCTGTAATATTAATGATTGACTTCCATCCTTCCCCCCTCAATCTCACCTGTAATATTAATGATTGACTTCCACTCCTTCCCACCCTACAATCTCACCTGTAATATTAATGATTGACTTCCACTCCTTCCCACCCTGCAATCTCACCTGTAATATTAATGATTGACTTCCACTCCTTCCCACCCTGCAATCTCACCTGTAATATTAATGATTGACTTCCGTTCCTTCCCACCCTGCAATCTCACCTGTAATATTAATGATTGACTTCCACTCCTTCCCACCCTGCAATATCACCTGTAATATTAATGATTGACTTCCACTCCTTCCCACCCTACAATCTCACCTGTAATATTAATGATTGACTTCCATCACTTCCCACCCTGCAATCTCACCTGTAATATTAATGATTGACTTCCATCACTTCCCACCCTGCAATCTCACCTGTAATATTAATGATTGACTTCCACTCCTTCCCACCCTGCAATCTCACCTGTAATATTAATGATTGACTTCCACTCATTCCCACCCTGCAATCTCACCTGTAATATTAATGATTGACTTCCACTCATTCCCACCCTGCAATCTCACCTGTAATGTTAATGATTGACTTCCATTCCTTCCCACCCGACAATCTCACCTGTAATATTAATGATTGACTTCCACTCCATCCCACCCTGCAATCTCACCTGTAATATTAATGATTGACTTCCATTCCTTCCCACCCTGCAATCTCACCTGTAATGTTAATGATTGACTTCCACTCCTTCCCACCCTGCAATCTCACCTGTAATATTAATGATTGACTTCCATCCCTTCCCACCCGACAATCTCACCTGTAATATTAATGATTAACTTCCATCCCTTCCCACCCTACAATCTCACCTGTAATATTAATGATTGAATTCCATCCCTTCCCTCCCTACAATCTCACCTGTAATATTAATGATTGAATTCCATCCCTTCCCACCCTACAATCTCACCTGTAATGTTAATGATTGACTTCCATCCCTTCCCACCCTGCAATCTCACCTGTAATATTAATGATTGACTTCCACTCGTTCCCACCCTGCAATCTCACCTGTAATATTAATGATTGACTTCCACTCCTTCCCACCCTACAATCTCACCTGTAATATTAATGATTGACTTCCATCCCTTCCCTCCCTACAATCTCACCTGTAATATTAATGATTGACTTCCACTCCTTCCCACCCTACAATCTCACCTGTAATATTAATGATTGACTTCCACTCGTTCCCACCCTGCAATCTCACCTGTAATATTAATGATTGACGTCCATCCCTTCCCACCCTGCAATCTCACCTGTAATATTAATGATTGACGTCCATCCCTTCCCACCCTGCAATCTCACCTGTAATATTAATGATTGACGTCCACTCCTTCCCACCCTGCAATCTCACCTGTAATATTAATGATTGACGTCCACTCCTTCCCACCCTGCAATCTCACCTGTAATATTAATGATTGACTTCCACTCCTTCCCACCCTGCAATCTCACCTGTAATATTAATCATTGACGTCCATCCCTTCCCACCCTACAATCTCACCTGTAATATTAATGATTGACTTCCATCACTTCCCACCCTGCAATCTCACCTGTAATATTAATGATTGACTTCCACTCCTTCCCACCCTGCAATCTCACCTGTAATATTAATGACTGACTTCCATCCCTTCCCACCCGAAGATCTCACCTGTAATATTAATGATTGACGTCCATCCCTTCCCACCCTGCAATCTCACCTGTAATATTAATGACTGACTTCCACTCCTTCCCACCCTACAATCTCCCTACGTAATATTAATGATTGAATTCCACTCCTTCCCACCCTGCAATCTCACCTGTAATATTAATGACTGACTTCCATCCCTTCCCACCCGACAATCTCACCTGTAATATTAATGATTGACTTCCACTCCTTCCCTCCCTACAATCTCACCTGTAATATTAATGATTGACTTCCATCCCTTCCCTACCTACAATCTCACCTGTAATTTTAATGATTGACTTCCATCCCTTCCCTCCCTACAACCTCACCTGTAATATTAATGATTGACTTCCATCCCTTCCCACCCGACAATCTCACCTGTAATATTATTGATTGACTTCCACTCCTTCCCACCCTACAATCTCACCTGTAATATTAATGATTGACTTCCATCCCTTCCCTCCCTTTAATATCACCTGTGATATTAATGATTGACTTCCACTCCTTCCCACCCGGCAATCTCACCTGTAATATTAATGATTGACTTCCATCCCTTCCCACCCTACAATCTCACCTGTAATATTAATGATTGAATTCCACTCCTTTCCTCCCTAAAATCTCACCTGTAATGTTAATGATTGACTTCCACTCCTTCCCACCCGGCAATCTCACCTGTAATATTAATGACTGACTTCCATCCTTCCCACCCTGCAATCTCACCTGTAATATTAATGATTGACTTCCATCCCTTCCCTCCCTTTAATATCACCTGTAATATTAATGATTGACTTCCGTTCCTTCCCTCCCTACAATCTCACCTGTAATATTAATGATTGAATTCCACTCCTTCCCTCCCTACAATCTCACCTGTAATATTAATGATTGACTTCCACTCCTTCCCTCCCTACAATCTCACCTGTAATATTAATGATTGACTTACACTCCTTCCCTCCCTTTAATATCACCTGTAATATTAATGATTGACTTCCATCCCTTCCCTCCCTTTAATATCACCTGTAATATTAATGATTGACTTCCATCCCTTCCCTCCCTTTAATATCACCTGTAATATTAATGATTGACTTCCGTTCCTTCCCTCCCTACAATCTCACCTGTAATATTAATGATTGAATTCCACTCCTTCCCTCCCTACAATCTCACCTGTAATATTAATGATTGACTTCCGTTCCTTCCCTCCCTACAATCTCACCTGTAATGTTAATGATTGACTTCCACTCCTTCCCACCCTATAATCTCACCTGTAATATTAATGATTGACTTCCATCCCTTCCCACCCGACAATCTCACCTGTAATATTAATGATTGACTTCCATCCCTTCCCACCCGACAATCTCACCTGTAATGTTAATGATTGACTTCCATCCCTTCCCACCCGACAATCTCACCTGTAATATTAATGATTGACTTCCATCCCTTCCCACCCGACAATCTCACCTGTAATATTAATGATTGACTTCCATCCCTTCCCACCCGACAATCTCACCTGTAATATTAATGATTGACTTCCATCCCTTCCCACCCGACAATCTCACCTGTAATATTAATGACTGACTCATTTTCACTGCTACCTGTA